>JAFJYH010000037.1:0-196744 GCA_017365405.1 Cadophora malorum
GGATGGGAGGGATGTGGTGGGATGGATATGGTGGAGGGGAAGTCAAGCTTTCTCGTCTTGTCAGAATCCCTCCCTGGGCTGGGCATGAAGAGCCGATTCCGGGGGGGTCGTACTTTCAGACTGAGCTCTTCCCTCTCTTCTCTCCAATTACAAGAAACCTTTCTTCGTATCGCCCGAGGAGAATCAAAAGGCGAAGATGACAAAGGCAGTCAGTCCTTAGGTACTGTGCGGGAAAATCTATTGAAATTATGCTGACGAGGACGACGTCTCGTCGAGATTTCAGAGGTTCGAGAACATGGCTATCCGGCTCAGCTGCAGGAGGTTATTGGTGGGCCAGTTGATGGCGGGGAAGTGAAAGGTGGGTTTGCGGCCGACAACAGCAGCTGCGTGTAAGAGTCTAGGGGATATCAAGTCTAGTGTAATATGTACATGCAAAGAGTAGACATACCCTAGTGAGGCAAGTGCTGGATCTATTCTCCGACGTGAAGGTTCAAGTAGCTGTCTGGCAAAAGTAGTCAAAAAGAGGCTGGGAATAGGAATCGGCTTTTCGATCCGCTCATGTCGGCCGCTCACATGAGCAAACAATTATGCGATCGATGCGATAGAAGCGGACCAACGAGAAGACCTCTAATACGAGGGTTGATTTATCGTCTTGTCAAAGCTCAAGGATATGAGGAACTGGTGAGGTATCTGCGTTGCATAAGGAGTGCAACGGTAAGAACAGAAAGAGCTAGGCGATTCATCTGAAGCCGATATTGCTGATGATACGGGTACTTTAGAGGCACGAGGAGGAACAGTCGCTGTTCGTTGGTGTAGTACAGTATAGATAGCCCTTCAACTATTGCAATCAATTGGAAGACATGGCAGAAGTAAACCTCTCTACCTACCTACCTACCTAAATATCGTACCCGGCACGTAGTCCTCCAAGGCTCGAAATCCTCAATTGTCCGTACCCCGTTCCCCATATCCGGCAGAACCCACCACAAGTTCGCCCACACCACACCTAAATCTTGGTAGGCCCGAAGTACGACCAAAGCTCATGCACGAAGTGACTTTGACATCAGTCAGAACTTTTCATAGTTTTGATGCCGGATGAGGCGCACTACGAGTTTTCTGTCTGGACTGCGATGTACGAAATGGCTACACAAGTGTATCAATTCATTCATAACCGGTATAGAGAGGAGTACAGCATGAGGTCTAGTTCTAGGTCCCTGGGTTTCCTCATATACCATGACCCTACCCCATCTTTGAAGCCTTGAATCTTACCCTCAAGCAGTTTATCCTTCCTTGATGACTCCAGACCCCGAGATCGGGTCGAATGCCGGCCGCTTACTCTTCTCTTACTGTGCCCCTGTCGCCCACATTCTTCACTCAGCCTCTCATAGCTTCAGAAGTCAGCTCAAGGTTCCATCAGCAAGTCCAGAATATGGTGATCATAGTCTATCTAGAATCTGGACGAGATGAGGTGTACAGGGAATCAAAGCTTGGCATACCATCCACTCTTGGCAGGCAAGTGGTGGCGTCTTGGAGGAAAGTTTTACCCCAGTTCAGTCTACTCTTCAGTCCAGTCGCGTCGCCTGTCGCTCCCGGGGGGTCGGCAGAAAACCGCCGGCTTGGGACTTTGTGAAACAAATCCATCTCCAGACTCAACTTCTTTCTCAGCCTCTCTCTCTAAGAACTTGACGACGACACACTCGCTCACCTTTAGTCACTTGCTCCCGACCGACCTGTCCAATTCATCTCTGGGAACTCCGCTCACGGGACCTAAGCGAGCGCTCAATTCGTGATCTTCTCTTCTCTTCTCTTCTCCCTCGGACCTTCTCTCGGCTCATAATTTGGTCTCGGTTCTCAAGCTGATTATCTGACAACAACCTCATCATCCATTCATGTTTCCACACAGTTGATACATGCATGCATGCACGATGGCCGACATCAAGTCAGACCATCTCCCCGCTCACGCCCACGACCCCGGCTCTGGCGTCTCGGAATCATCCTTCCTTCAACGCTCATCCATTCCTGCGGTTACCGACACCATGGATCCGGAGAAAACCCACGCGGAGTTCATGAACCATGATTCAGCCTCAACGTCGGGTGAGAGTTTGAGGCTCGACTCGAATGGTCTTCCTCTTGTACCTCAACCTAGTCGATTCAAAGATGATCCTCTGGTATTACAATCCCATTTCTCATTTTCCCTCCCTCAATTGCCTGTCGCTTCTCCTCACCCTCGCCACGCCCCTCTCTGTCAACACACTCATCTTCAACAGCACCCATAAAAACATGCTAAATGTCCACAGAACTGGCCCTCATGGCTCAAATGGGCTGTCCTAATCCAAGTCGGCTTCATGGCCTTCCTAGGACCCTACAACGCCGCACTCATCAACCCATCCCTCGTTCTCCTCAGCGAAGCCATGGACGTCACTACCCAAAAAGCCGCCTACAGCACAACTACCGGCATTATCATCGGCGGTATCTCACCCTTCATTTGGACACCACTGACCAACTATGTTGGCCGTCGACCCATCACTCTCCTCGCCATCCTTCTCACCATTCTAGGTGGTATCGGATCAGGAGCCTCACCTAACTTCAGCGCATTGTTGGGCACGAGAGCACTTTGTGGATTTGGTTTTGGGGGCATGATGTCGGTTGGAACGGCGTGTGTCAATGACATGTTCTTCTTACATGAGAGAGGAGAGAAGACGGGTGTCTATTCAATCTTCGTCACGAATGGTGCCCATGTTGCTGCGTTGAGTACGTTTCTCCCCCATTTACCAACCCTACCGACACAGACTAACACCGCTTAGTTGGAGGATTCCTCGGCCAAAAAGCCGGCTGGCAATGGGACTACTACCTCGGCGCAATCAGCACGAGCGTCTGCTTCATCGTAGCCCTCTTCCTCATGCCCGAAACCCTCTTTTCCCACGACCCAACCTTCCTCGCCAACCGCCACGAGCGAACATACATGCAAATGCTCTTCAACTTCAGAGGCAACATGATTCCCGGCCACCGCCTCCGTCCCTCGGACTTCCTACAATCCATAACCCTCCTCCGCTACCCCTCAATCCTCTTCCCCTTCTGGTACTACACCTGGTCCTGGACCTTCATCAACGTCATGCCCGCCATCTCCCTCGCCTCAATCTACACGCACTTCTACTCTCTCCAGCCCGGCCCCATCGGCGCCTGCCTCGGCACCTCCCTAACCATCGGCTCCATCCTAGGCGAATTCTTCGCCGGCCGCGCCTCCGACCACGTAATGTTCCGCATGTCCCAACGAAACCGCAATCGAAACCCCAACAATAAAAACGACCGCAAACCAGAGTACCGTCTGTATCTCTGCACCCTCTCGGCCATCTTCATGCCGCTCGGCCTCATCATATTCGGCGCCACGGTAGGCAAGTATAATTTCTACGTCCCGCTCGTTGGGTTGGGCGTTGGTGTTTTCGGATTGCAGATCGCGTCGACGACGCTCTATGCCTATACATCCGATTGCTATAAACCACAAACGCCCGAGAGCGGAACAGTCTTCAACTTGAGTCGTGGATTGTCGTTTGTAGTTGGCTATTTCGCCCTGCCGTTTGCGAGTGAAGTCGGCTATTTCTGGGCTTGGTTCACGTTTGCTGCGGTGCTGTTTTCGTTTTTCTTGCCGATTGTGGCGTTGATGGTTTGGGGTGAGAAGTGGAGGAAGAAGTTGGGGGAGCCGAGTTGGAATAGGGATTTGTGATTCCTGTTTGCCGTTTGTGGCTGGCGTCTCATCTATCTTTCTGGGCGTTCTGATTCTTGAGGGGTCGTTGGTCGGACGCGAACGCAACGATGGGTAATATTCGTGGATGGCGTTCAATGCTTGATTGATACCAAGGGAACTAAATAAATGTTTAATGAGCCCAATGGCGTCACGGCTATGGTATAATGAAAAATGACTTTAATGATACCTTTCCTGTAATTCTTGAGCTGTACTTCGTAGTGACACCATTCTCTGTTTGATGTCTGGTAGCTTGATATAGAACTGTGTACCCTGCCCTGCCTCAGTCTATACAATAGGTACAAGACATGCCACAAGAAATCCATGCGATTGACGCCTGCCAGAGGACCTGAATTTAATCACCAGCGACATCTCCTATGAGGCAAAACAAAGTCTCTTTGATCTCATATGCATATCGGCATTCATCTCTCTAAATGCTACCTGTCTGCCTGCTAGCTCACTTGCTGTTCCTATCTTCTCTCCTCTCCTCCTTCCTGAGCAGCTTTCCCTTCCCCTCCTCTTCTCCAACGAATAACCAGTCAGGCACAGCCAGCATAGCAACAACAATATTCCTACCATCGGTATCAATCCCAGCCAACCGCACAAGCCTGACACCCAGGAACAGCAGAAAACCAATAATTCTCATCCCTCATCCATCATTGTATACATATCTTTCCCTTCCCATCTTTCCCTTTCCATTTCGCGCCGCGAGACACAATAGCAAACAAACAACCCTGTCTCATCCATCCATATCCCTATCCATTGTACAAATAAAAAAGAAGTATCAGTAGCAGTATCAGACCTGTATCCGTTTCTCTCTCTCTCGCTCTTTCTTTCAATCACAAACAGAACAAAAGAGCAAAAAATATGCCTTATCTCCACCAGAGAATAGAAGAATTCAACAAAGCAAAAAAAGGAGACAACAAAAGCAATGATATGAAGACGAAAGATCGCTCCTCGTCATTCGTTTTGTCCGCCCATTCAATCGTTCAGTCGCTGAATTGCAAGAGGACAGTCGCAGCAAAAATCCCAAACGCCTCGCCTTTCCCTTGAAGCTGGAAGCCCGTTCCCAGGCAAGGGTATAGGCGTCATCCGAGCCGATCCGATCCAGTCCGTATCTGTATTACTAACTCCGCATTTACGCTTTTGAAGAAACGCCATTAATACATGAATAATGTGAAGCAAATATGGGTGGTGGAGGGCTTCAGTCGGCTGCTAAACGAGCAAAATGTTTACTCCAGATCCATCCGACTTGGTCATCTGGATCGTCTTGATTTTTGGCAAGCCACAACTCGCCTTTCTCGCCAATGACATCGAAGATCTAGAGAATTGTTAGTGGAGATCATTGTTGGAAGGATGGTAATGTTACCTCGCCAGCTTGATATGTCAAGTAAGGATATCCAGCTTCAGACTTCGTTGCGCTAATATTGAATTCGAACAGACTTGCCGCGAGATACAAGACGTTGTAGCCGCCTGATACGTTTCGATCTCGTGATGAAGCTCTTGATGATCGCTGACTATCTTCAGGACCATCAGGTAGTGGCATCGCCGAATGGAAGACGCCCGAGTATGGTCTGGTGGATGGAGGTGGGCCATCAACATAGTGTGAGTTGTATGTTGATCCGGATTCTCGACGATACTGACTATTATAGTCATTGCTTGGACGCATTGGAGTATCAGAGGTGTGACTTCGACTCGTACTGGGTCTAGCCATGCTTGCTTGATGCCGGGCACTGTTTGCTGTATCGGGAGTGGCAGGTGATCCAGATCCGGCTCGAGAGTGGCCATTCGAGAAGGAGTAAGGTTGATGGTTGAAATGAGGCAGGCCAGGGGTGTTGGCCACTATTGGGGAGAATGTAAATTGACCACTGTGTCGCTTCGCAAAGTCAGGTGTCGGCAGACTTGGTGACTTGTCACTATTAAAGGAGAGCCCACGAGAGCGACTTGACAGATTGGAAGGCCTTCCTTTCCTCATTGACTCGTCATCCTGTGTCGAATGCGAAGGCCGCGTTGACATTCCACTACCAAAAGTTCCATTGATAATTCCAAGCTCCTGGAATTTGGCCTCGGAGTATTTGAAGTCTCGATGGAACATATCCGTGATCTCTTGGACTGTGGTTGCCATCTGTCCCTCCTCCAAGTTCTGGCTGAGCTTTGCTTGCCAGATACCCCACCATTCTGATTGCACATACAGAAGTCGGGTAGAGCAGATCTGTCCAATTGTGTTGGTCAATGACGAAAGTTTTGGGAGCTCAAGCTTCAGTGTCTCGTTCAAGGCCTCGTATTGAGCCACCAGTTCTGCCAATTTGTCGTCGATCTTCTTGCCCTGTGCCTTGAGAGCCAAGGACTTTTCGTAATCGAGCCGTCGCTTATTGCGTTTCTTAATGGCCAGACTAGGTGGACCGTAAAGAGCAATGATCTTCTCCACGGGTTCAATGACCTGCTTTCTGACGGCTGCAACATGGTCCTCTAGACCAACACTACCCACATCTCTCATAGACATGTTAAAATGAACCCATTTGCTTTCGATCTCGGGATATGAGCTCGCACCCAATCGCATGAATAGCTCCATGGACGAGAATAGCCGTAGGTTGTTCTGAACATAGTTTGTCGCCTCACGAGTTTGGTACTCGGCATCTCGCAGGATAACCTGAAGCCTTAGATAATCGTCACCGAATTTCTCGTGGTACTTGACGTAAGCTTCATCATCCGGCGGCCGATTTGGGTTTGCTGCGATCTTTTCGGTTCGTCTACCAAATGCTTTGGCAATACCAGTTCGGACATCAGACTCCTTGCGTTTCCTGCCGACGATCTTTCCGACCATATGGATGCGCTTCTTCAAATCATCAATATCTTGGAGCAAGTTACCCAGTTCTAGTCGTGCAGTTTGCAGAGCATCGAAGTCAGGGTGATCAGGAAGCGTGCTCTCTTTGATCAAAGTCAGGAATAGCTGGTACCGAGTGATGCGCTGGACTGGCTTCACAAGAAGTGCATCAAGATCCCACGCTCCAGTCAGGTCCTTCGCTACCAGATTGCATTCGCTGAGCCACACCTTGACTGCACCGTCATTTTGAAGGGCAGACAAGCGACTGTTAGCCACTTCACTATTCTTCAGATAGTCGGTATAGATGACCTGCATTCGCTTGAGGTGCTTGCCAAAGCTCGCTCCTATGAATGTCTTCCTGTCCTTCTGATCATCCGTTTCTTCGTTCAAAGTAGCCGCGACGGAGAATCTGTCCGTTGAAGGTGATGCATTTCCTGCAGCTTTATTTTGTCTCGTCTTGCGTGGAGAGTAGATGCTGGACGCCGCAGATTTCAGCTCATCCAGGAACATTGTCGAAAAGTCCACAATCTCGTTGGTGTTTCTAAAAATGGCCTTGATGTCACTGGGATCCAGTTTCGGGCATGCCTCTGCTGTGCCCTTGTAGATCTCTTCCACCACATTCATGTCTTTGATGTAGACAGACTCTGTATCGATTAATTCCTTGATCCCCATCATTCGTTTGAAAAGACGCTTCCGTGTTTCTTCAGCAGCTTGCCTTTCTTCCTCGGTCATGGTCGACTCCTGGAGCTTGATTTTGGAATCATTGTTCGCCTCGTCGAACGATATTTGCGTGCTTGACCTAGGAGTTGATATTGACGCTCGAGGAGAGTATAGATCATCACTCGCTCGCCTTGAATCTGGATTCCGGTGGCCATTAAGACTCGATTGGTAGGCACTGCTCGGAGGCCGCCTATTGTACAGGCTTGCAGGAGGCGGTGACCGTCGTACTGCAGGAGATGGTTCTTCTGATTCTGGGGGAGGCGGCGGCGGTGGAGAATAATCGGGCCACACAGGGGTGGAGGTGCTGCCATTGAAAGCTGGAGGACCAGTGAATCCAAGACCGAGGCCCTCGCCCGTCGAGATCGGGGGAAGCTGGTGCTTACTCGGACTCGGAAGCATATGGGTCTTGGCTGCGAAGCGAGGGGATGGAAGCGGACTGTACCCTTCTGGCTTCGGAGGTACTACTGGAGAGATTTTGGGAGGCGGGATTGGCTTTTGCTCGTCGTCTACAGGATACGAGTACTCCTCCCGCTCAGAATAGTCATCCGTAGTCCCGACAGAGTAATCCGTTCTCCAGGACTGGTGATGTGAATGGAAGGTTCGAGGAGATATTTGGCCATCTCGACTCCCGTAAGTATGCTCGAAATTCTCAGCAGAACTCGTTTGGCCAGCCCCTTCCGAACTCTCATAGTCCATATCAGTGGTTGGTGTATTGAGGAAATCCTGCCCACCAAAATCGCTTGGAGGAGCCAATGCAGTATGAAGATTTGGAAGCTGAATCCTCGGTGACTTGGCATGATCCTCTGGATAGGATATTTCCGGAGGCTGGGTGTGAAACTCTGTTATTGTAACATCTTCCGCACTGTGATGCTCGTCATTGCTAGAGAAGTGCTCATCGCCAGATTCGAATAAACTGTCGGGTCTTGATTGGGCTGGAGTTGCTTCCTGCGGGCTTGCAACCGTCACAGTCGAAGTGAACACTGGTTGGTCTTCCTGAAATGCACCCGGAGGTGAGGGGTCTCTCGCAAAAGCGTCTTTCGTTGGCGTCGACTCGACTTGCACCTCCTCCACAGGCGTAGCATCGAGCATTATTTGAATGTTATCGTCCTCCACTCCTAGGTTCTGCATTCCAAAGAATGCCTGTTCAGGACTTAATTGATCGTCCAAGTATTCCATATGACTGGAAAGTCCGCTGGGGCGAGATGGCATTCGGCTCAACCGCGCTGCTTCCGTCTGCGGTTCGTTCTCAATCTCGGTGGCATTGGATATCGCAGATGCCGGAGGTTCATCATCATCCACGAACGTTCCTGGCATTCCCAGAGTTGGCGAGTCCTCATCTACCGGCACATTCTGCTGCACGGCATCCGGTCTTTGGAATGAAGTGTTGATATGAAGAGGAGGCGACTTTGGTTCCGTGCTGTGCT
This sequence comes from Cadophora malorum, assembly GCA_017365405.1. Classification (NCBI taxonomy): domain Eukaryota; kingdom Fungi; phylum Ascomycota; class Leotiomycetes; order Helotiales; family Ploettnerulaceae; genus Cadophora; species Cadophora malorum. Next base: position 8,705 of record JAFJYH010000037.1, read on the forward strand.
CCTCTGGTCTATGCTCCTCCGGACGGGCCTCAGCAGGAGCTTGTACACTCTTCTCGGTATCCTGCGAAGCTATCGACGCTCTTGCGGCTTGCCGTTCATTCAACCGTCGCAGATTATCAGCCCGTATCTTCTTCTGCTCATTCTCGTGGATTGACCTTGTGTATGCCCGTTGTATCAACTCCCGCTTTGCTACAAAATCCTCCTTACTCAACGGCACTTCCGGTCTCGTCCGCTTCCTCACATCATTCGCCTCTGCATTATTGCGAATAATTTTCATGCCAGATCTAATATGTTGTGGAGAACCAGACCGGTCGGCGGCCTTCTGTCGCGAGCTTTCGGTTGATGCAGAGGAGACAGGGAGTCGAGGTCGTGAGCTTCGAAGAGGTGGAGATGTCTTGGGCGGAGGGGCTGAGATGTAAGCTTTGAGACTGGCATTGTTTGATGTAGATTTTTCCGCGTTCCTTTTGCCTCGAGGTGATGAGCGAGGGGTCCTTTCCCTGTTTGTCGGTGTCATAGAGCGACCGGCAGGGCTCCACGGCCTCTGCTCAGGCTTTCGTAGCTTTCCATTTGAAAGTGTCTTTGTCGCAAAGGGAGAGTTTGCGCGTGTTGAGGGTAAGCTTGACGAATCGGACGAATTACTCAGTCTCTGGGACGGCTTGGGCAAACGAGAGGGAGGTTGTACCGCGGGCGTGATCGGAGGAGGGTTTGAAGTCTGAAACGAAGGGTTGACACCATTCATGGTATTTACCTTGAAATCCTGAAAGTCGCTATGATTCCGGTTATGGCCTATCGACGAGCGTGGTTTGTTTGTATCAACATCCTCCAGTGTAGGCGTGACACCCAGATACCATGCCGTCGGAGAAGATGGGGATACATCGAGGTCAGATCTGCTCCTTCTATGCTGCGACCAGGAAGGATGTAAGCTCGAGTCCGACGTCCTGCGCGTTGCGGCCCGAGGAATGCCATAGGCTATATTTGGCGTCCCCTGGTCTATAGGAAGAACTTCACCAAATAATGGTCGTCTTGTTTGGGGAACTGGAATGTTGGGTGATGTTGGAGAAAGGTTTGTCATGGATTTCGACGCTTGGACGTTAGAACCAGAGGCATTCTGCCGTGGCCTTCGGGGTACTGCCGACTGGGTGTTGTTTGAATGCTGGTCCTCGGGAGCAAATCGAGTTCTCTGTTGCCTGGAGCTCGCTGGTGATTGTGTTCTCGTATCCCTTGTAACGATTCCTGCCTGTCTCGATGCCGCATTCTGAGTGGCAGCACGAGCTTGATATCCACGCTCCCGCATGTACCCAGAGGCATTGGGGTCCTTGATAACAGTCCTCGGCGCAGGTTTGCGCACCGCAGATGTATCTTGATCATTGTTCTGGTCGAAACGTTTCAACAAGTCCTTTACACTAGGCTTCCCAGGATTCGAGTACCCATTCAAAGCTGATGTAGATTTCGCATTTCCAAGGACTCTATTGTCCAGAGGAGATGAGGCTGAACGGTACGACGGCTTCAGAGCGGTGCGTGCTTGTGGTAATGAAGGATGTTTCGGTGTTGTTCCGTTTCCATTTGATCTTAGAGACGATTGAGCTGGTCTTGACTCAGATATCGGAGCAGCCATGTCTGGAGAAGTGATATTGTAACAGTTTGTCGACTGCGTCACACCGCGGTATTCTCTGTAGAAATCGTCCGGGTCTCCTCCACTCAATCTGGGCCCGGCATATCCATTCGCAGTTGCGGCTTGAAGGTTCTGGGTGGTGAGGAAAGGAAGCTTCGGGGGTAATTGCGGAGATCTTGCGTCGAATTCGGGAAGGGGAGGAGGATCGTAGACTCGCGTGTGATGTTGGTGATGTTCGGGTGAGGAGGAGAGTGGCCTAGAATAGAAATTCTGGTCTGCGTTGATACCGCTTTCCATCGTGCCTGAACATCGATCAGGCTTGGGTCTTGGATCTAGTCGACCGTCGTCTGCAGAGCGAGCACGAGCAAGTACAGCGCAACACGGCTATCCGTAGCTAGAGGAGGTCGAGCCCGGCTCACCACAGGACCAGAACAGCAAGGCAGTTGGCAATGCGTGACGATGGAGAAATGTTCAGATCCATGCGGCCTTCAAGTCCAAGTGTATGAGGTCGTGGGAGTTGCTGAGTGGCTGCGATTGATGATTCGCCGAGCGTTGTTTGAGGATTCGACGTGGTCCTTGCTGCACGGGTTAGCTTTCGTTTGCGGGAGCCGTGGGTTGGGCTGTGCGACCAAGAACGAGTGGCTGTGAAGGCTGGAATATTTCGAGGTTGAGTGGTCGCTGGATGTTGGAGAACAGAGGCGTGCGTGGGAAATGGAGGGATGAATTGTTTGGAGATGGATGGGATGGATGGGATGGGTGTGAAATGAAGGAAAGGCGAGCCGGACGGTAGTGCGGGTCGTAGATGAGGCTTGTTCTCGGTGCATTCGATCGTTGAAGATGGGTGCAGGACCGCAGGTGAGGTTGAGGCAACTGAGAGTGGGTGGATGGGATGGGATGGGATGGGTGGACACTGCCCAAAGTGAGGTGAAGCCAATTGCGGAGAGGAGTTACTTCGAAGTACAAGTACAAGTAGACTTGGAAGCCGTGGAAGGTGCTGCCCTGTCTGGTCCTGTCTGGCCCTGTCTGGCCCTGTCAATCCTGCCCAATCCTGTTCTGCAGTGGGTGTTCGGTCTCTGGGTCTGGCCTGCCTGGTCTGATGAATGACTACTTCGAAGTACTACAAATTCACAGGAGGACGTACCGGTGAATACTTGCTCTTGCCTCTCAACTCTGTTTAATGGAGGGCCCTCCGCGCAAGTAATTTGAACCGGCACTTGAGCTTGACCTATATTGTTTGCAAAAAGAATTTCGAGTGATCGCGCATATAGTTTGTCCCACGACGAAAGCCCAGCCAGAACATTCGCAGGTCCCCACCCCATTTTACCCCTGTCTCTCCTCTCTCCTCTCCTTTCCCGCTTGTAAGCTCTAATCGGCTCTCGCTTCAGCGCTCCTAACGGCGTCCTTTCCGTACTCAGCAGCCCGCCGACCATCGGCTAAAAGCCCTAGACGAGCCGGATCAGCAAATTTCAGGCTTCTCAGCATCCACTAAACAACCTGCGGGCACGAGTAAAGTAAAGTAATGGTGCTGTTGTTGCTCCACTCGCTTTCCACCTACCCAGATTGCATCGCGCTGGCCCGCAACCCCCCAAGTGCTCTGACTGTTCTGCGCGACGATGTCACTCCAAAGCCTCATTTGATGTCTAAGCGCGTCCTCCAATAATAGCAGCCGTATTGGCCGATCATCTCATATCGGTCATGGATCTCGACAATCCCAAGCAAGGGCGTCTCTTATCGAAAGGATCGATAATAATTCCCCATTCGAGCCACACTGTCTTATCCGTCTTTCTTGAAATCCAATCTGAATAACCAGCAAACATTGCTGCATTCGAAGAGTTTGCCGGATCTCTTGCCCGGTCATCATTGCATGCGCTATTTGCTCGTCCTTTCATGCGATTGCACGCATCTCAATTTATCCGGCTTCTGGAAGGGCAAGCCGCGACACCACCACACCACTGCACCACTGCACGATACCGGAACAACCAGTAGCAGCGCGCGTCTGCATCTACCTGCTCGACGCGTTTTGCCTCATCGCCATTCGTTATTTCCCGCGTTTGTACCACGCTCGTGATCATAGAGGGGTTTCATCTCTTGTTGACTTGGGACGGACGGCGTGTTGCACGCAAGATCCGAAAGCTAGTTGATATTAGCAAGGACCTCCCAATTCCTCGTCTTCTTTTTGTTTGCTCGCCAGGGATCATAAAGTGCCAAGAGGTATGTACTACATTTGGATTGGCCAGTAAGTCAGATATTCAGAATTGGGAGGGGCCATACTCAATAGAATTAGATCTATGACACTTTCGAAGAAGTCAGTCCCGCCAGCATCAACCCTCTGAATAGTGCTGTAAGATTTGCAACATGAAAAATTATTATCTACGTCCTCTACATTAGCCAACCCAACATGACTGGCAAGCGGAAGAGAAAAAGGTCGGGTCAGATCATAGGTGATCAGAAACGGCAAAAGCTTTCCTCGCACAGTGCTCCTGTCGTCAAAGATGCCTTGCTTACCAAGTACTATCCCCAAGTCTTGTCCTTGAGAGAGTACCTTTTGTCCAAGCTTCCAAACGCTTCCAAGGTCCGGAGGAAGAAAATCCTCTCGATTGGAAGGAAGCCAGACGATAACAAAGCCGAGCAAGAGCTTGCTCGTTTCCTTGACCAGACGTTGGTAGGAGTGTCAAGGTTCAGAGAAGCATCCCAAGATGAGCGATGGAAACAATGGGCAACATTTTCGCAAAAGCCGGATGACTCTGTATCATTTGCAAACTTGAGCGGAGTTGGGACATACTCGCTGACTGAAGTATGTTTACTTTCAATATTCGCTGGAATGTTGACATTCTTGTACTGACACATTGACATCATCTAGATTGTCGACTTTGCCATCTGGCTGATCTTCTCGAAATCATCTAATGGAAAAGTGCAACATCTGCTTTGTCAAGGTTTTCGGAAAGATATTTCTCATCGGATTATCAACCAGGGAGAGAATGCCAGATCCTCAATACCTGGCGTTGTCTCAACGTATCCGAATAGTCATGTGACCGAGATGAAAGCAAGGCCATGGCCTCAAGTGCTGTTGTTGATGGGAAAGGAAGGAGAAAGAGCAATGGTTGATTTGATTCTAGATTGTGGGATATATTTGGCTGTAGAGAGTGGCCGTGGAACTTTCAATCAATTGAGTGGTGGGTTTTGACAACCATGGTCTTCGCGTCATCTTTGCTGACCAGAATAGGAATACCACTTGCGGACCTGCCACTTCGATCTACGGTGGTTGCCAAACCCGTGATACCAAATACATCACATACACTACGTAGTCCTGCCAGTATCAACTTCGTCCGCAATCGAATGATGTATGCTAGGGCTGCATTGAACGCCAGACGAGAAGTTAGCTTTGGGTTGAGGCACATTCGTGAGCGACTCTCAGATGCCTTGTAATGTTTGCTAATCCTCCCAGATGTTCTCAATCGATATCCTATTCCAAAAGACTCAATGCTTAACAAGTCTATACACCCTCATACCATTCAAGTCATGATGTACATCTTCCCCCGTCAATTCGGACTTCACAATGTCTTCACCAAAGATGTGGATCCAAAGCAGACAGTACAGCCGTTCAAGGATTATACTCTACGGGAAGATGAAATAAAATCGAAGTTCCACGCAAAAGACCCCAAGGTTCCAAAACGTTTGCGAGGGAGAGGGACAGATTTGATTCGAAACCTTCAGATTCGCCATAGGCGGTGTCCGTACAAGCTCCTACTTGAGCATTATTGTCCAGTGAGTTATTTCGTCCAGTAATTTGATGTGGCTAATTGCTAGGTCCTTGATACTCCTTCTCGACTGCTGGATAGTGAGCCAAGTGTTACATCATCAAACAAATTTAAGACGCAAATGTCCGCTATTAGCTATGCGACTCCACCCAGCAATACTTCAAAGCTGGATGTTCTTCCTCCTAAGAAGCCATCCATGATGAGCCATGCTACACCTACGGCTAAAGTGTCTGCATTTTGTCGTGCAGTCCTCTCACATCTGATTCCATTAGAGTTCTGGGGATCAGGAGAGATCGCTAGGGACAACGAGAGAATACTCCACCAGAACGTGAACAGATTCATCGAGCTGCGTAGATTCGAGGCAATGTCCTTGCATCAAGTGACACAAGGTTTGAAGGTAAACAAAACTTCTAGCCATAGAGCATCGTCTAACACCATTAGATCACCAACATCGAATGGCTTGCCCCCGGCATTGAAGGCAAAACTTCACAGTCTGACATCACTAAAAGATGGGAGCTATTCCACGAATTGATTTACTACGTCTTTGACTCTGTCTTGATACCGCTCATTCGATCCAACTTTCACGTCACGGAATCGAATGTTCATCGGTACCGTCTATTCTATTTCCGTCATGATGTGTGGAGGACCCTGGCTGAGCCTGCCTTGGCATCCTTGAAAATCACAATGTTCGAGGAGATCAAGCTGGAGAAAGCTCAAAAATTATTGGAGTCACGTGAGTTGGGCTTCAGTCAGATCAGACTTTTGCCAAAGGAAACTGGCGTGAGGCCAATCATGAATCTTCGACGAAGATCGTTGAAAAAGATTCACACCTCAGTTGTGCTAGGTAGGAGCATCAACTCGGTCCTAGCACCAGTGCACAACATATTAAGCCTTGAGAAGGTATGTTATCTCCATTCAATGATGATCATCGCTGATGAGGCAGACTTCCGATCCAATGCGACTGGGCTCAACACTGTTTTCAGTCGGTGATCTCTATCACAAACTTGTCAGCTTCAAATCTCGCCTTCCCAAGTCTCACGCACCCCTCTACTTCGCCAAACTCGACGTCCGCTCCGCATTTGACACCATTCCTCAGTCAGCCATCCTCCAGCTAATTCGCACCCTGCCTTCTGAGTCCAGCTACCGAATATCCAAATACTCTACCCTGAAACCAGGCGACAATCACATGTCCGACACGACCGCCAAACCCATCCGAAAATGGACATCCCTCGCCCATTTCCCCGATGACTTCGACACGTTTAGCGAAAGCCTCTCGTCTGGTCTCGCAACTGGCAAGAAAAACACCATCTTCACCTCCAACGTCGTTTCGCGATTCCACGACCGAGACGAGATCCTCAATCTGCTAGACGAACACATCAAACGCAGCATGGTGAAAATCGGCAAGAAATTCTACAGGCAGAAAGAAGGCATTCCGCAGGGCTCTGTCCTCTCTTCCTTGCTCTGCAATTACTTTTACGCTGATCTGGAAGCTACACATCTTGATTTCCTCGATCCGAAGGAGAGTTTGCTGTTGAGATTAATCGATGACTTTCTGCTCATCACAACGAACCGCAGGCATGCAAAGAGGTTTCTGGAAGTCATGCATGAGGGACTGCCAGAATATGGCGTTACGGTCAATCCTGATAAGACACTGGTCAATTTCGAGGTCGCTGTGAAGGGTAGGAAGGTTTCGCGATTACTTGGGAATGGTGGTTTTCCGTATTGTGGATCTTTTGTTGATACGAAGACGCTGGATGTCATGAGAGATCGGGAGAGGAGGAAAGATATGAGTGAGCTCCTCGTTCCTTTGCAAACGATCATTCCGCGACATTGTGCTAATCTTTCCACGTGTGCAGTTATGCAGGATTCCCTTACAGTGGAACACACGCGCGTACCAGGGAAGGCATTCGGAAAGAAAGTTCTTAGTGAGTCGATTCTTCTTCTTCTTTCTGCTGCCTTTTAAGCCTACCATCATTTCCCTGCAATTCTGCGCAATCTTCGTTCTTCATTTCTACCTCCATCAAACAGAAAGTCCTGTTGTCAGCCCCCACACATTCTCAACGTTCCGCCCCTACCACCAAAACCAAAACTCGCTTCACTCCCGAGCCGCCCTTGGCGGCCCATTTCCCAGCCCACCATCTCTCCACCCATTTCCTACTCTACCTATTTCAGCCAAAACAGCCTAGAATTAATCGAGATATGTATCGAAAGAGGGCTATCTCTGTCACATACGACCACAGACTGAGGAAAACTGGGCATCCCGTCCGCTCTGCCATACATAAGCCTCAGATCGGCAGATTAGTAGTTGGGTGGGTGACCACCAGCGAATACCTGCTGTTGTATGTTTTTTTTCGGATCTTTTTAGACCTTTTGGGCAGGACCTTTTGGGCAGCAAAGAAGAAAGTTCATCCTCTGGGTCGTATACTCACTGGGTCTTTCGTTTTTGTCTTTCTCGTTCTCTTCTGCCCAGGCGACTGCGACGTCTGCTCATACTTCCTCTTTTTTTTTTCTGGTCTCGTTTTGCCTGGTTTGGCGAATATCTTCCTGTTTTGCATGCATGCCAAAGCCACATTCATCTCAAGCTCACCACGATTGCCCTACACCACACTCCTAACGATACTTTTACGCGTTTCTAACTATCGACAGATACATTCAAAATTCAAGCGCATGCCATGTTCCTCGACACAGCATTCAACTCCCTACAAACAGTAAAAACCAACATCTCAACAGCTTTCACCGAGACGGCGATCAAGATGTGGATGTATGCGAGGTGCTTGGGCAGGGGCAGGAGGCCGAGTAGTAGCTTGGTGTGTCGTAAGTTTTGCGTCTTTCCTTCTTCATGATCACGGGTCTTCTCATTAGGGGGCAGGAGAGATTGGGGAGGGAAAGGGCTAATGAGGAAGATAGAAACGATTGAAAATCTCGTGAACTTAGCTTTCGTACTTATGAAGTCCAAGGCGAAGAATAAGAAGAATGTGGGGTACAAATGTGGATTGACTAAGGTGCAGGTTGAGTGGTATGTAGTTCCTCTTTCTTTATTTCTGTCCTGGAAGATGAATTTGTGCAAGGAGAAGTGTGGATCTATATTCTAACGTCTGGTAGGCTGGCGATCAATGCGTTCAAAGAGGTTCTAGGGAAGAGACAGAGTGGATATAAAGATGTCCTTGGATGGTTGGATACCCGGATCGCGAGGTTGAGATGAAGAGCCCATGAATTTCTGAGAGTGTGCTTTGGAAGGTGATGATGCTGTATGAGTGAGAGCAAAAGCGGACCTTCCTAAATTCAGAGAGCCTGTCTGTGCCGCAAATATCTCAGCTTACTGCAGTATGAACCAATTGATGTCCAGCGACGAAAGCATGCGCCAGCTTATTCTTAAATTGACTTGTATGTAGTCTTTCCCAGATTGTGGCGCTCTCAAAGGTGTGCATCGGCTCGGACTCGTCAAGTCAGTTGAGTTTCGGGCCCGAATTGCTCCCCCGAGTTGCCTCGCATGCAACTGCGCTACCCGGCCGTCAATCATAAGCGGCACACAACCAATCACTTACCAGGTATTAATTTCGCTTGATCTTTCACACTACTAGCTATATCTAGCTTATAGAAGTGTCTCATAAGATATATCTATCTTGAGCGAGAAAGCATTTGAGCCTTATGAATCGAAAGTTACAGGATTTGAGGAAAAAGATCAAACAGAGAAGACTTCTACTCCAAGATGGCAGCAACGAAACCCATATATACGCTTGCAGGAGGTAAACAACACTTTTCTGAGCTCTTCTCAGTCCTTTTCTAATCGTACTGTAGGTCAGCCCAGTGCCAATCCCTCAGCTGCGTTACAGATTCGAGCTGCTCAGGGAATCGGTGGACTTTCAGTCCTAAGCGACACTCAACTGATCGAAACACTCGCACATTTCGCACGCGAGAGAATTCCAGAGAGGTATCGATCTCCATCACCATACATGCCAATACCTACGAATACTAACACACCAACCCCAGAAGCGTCCATGCTAAAGCCGCCGGAGCATGGGGCTACTTCGAAGTAACGCACGACATCAGCTCTCTCACCTCCGCCCCCTTCCTCAACGGCATCGGCACACGCACCAAAGTCCTACAACGCATCTCCACCGTCGCCGGCGAGAAGGGCTCCGCCGACACAGTGCGCGACGTCCACGGCTGGGCCACACGCTTCTTCACCTCCGAAGGCAACCAGGATTTCGTATTCAACGACCTCCCCGTCTTCTTCATCCGCGACCCCATCAAGTTCCCCAGCATGAACCGCAGCCACAAGAGACATCCGCGCACCAATGTACCCGATAACAACATGTTCTGGGATTTTCATGTTAATAATCCGGAGGGCGTGCATGCCTTGATGCATCTTTTTGGGCAGAGGGGAATTCCGGCCTCGTTGAGACATGTCAATGCGTTTAGTGTGCATACTTATACTTTGAATAAGGAGGTTGGTAAATGTCGCATCTCTCTCTGTGACTAGATTCCTTCTGGTTTGAGGTGTTATGTTGAGAAATACATCACTGAGGTTTCAGCAGGATGGTAGTTACCGCTTCGTCAAATTCATCTTCACCCCAGATGCCGGGATCGAAACTCTCGATGCAGCAACAGCCCTCCGCTTAGCAGGTGAGGAACCAGACTATCACATTAAAGATCTCTTCAACGCCATCGAGCGAGATGACTATCCGACCTGGACGTTGAATGTGCAAGTTATTGAGCCGGAAGACTTGGCCGATGCTCCCATCGATATCTTTGATAATACCTTCACCTGGCCACATGCGAAGTATCCCCTCAGACCTGTAGGAAAGCTGGTGTTGAATAAGAATGTGAGATTCTGTGCTGGCTTTTCCCCAGTTTTAATACTAATATCGAGGTTGTAGCCGGATAATTATTTCCAGGATATAGAGCAAGCTGCCTTCTCTCCCTCACAAATGGTTCCTGGAATCGGGCCATCAGCAGATATGGGTTTGACCCCTCTCTCTCCCCTCCTCTCATCCTACACCATACCGACCCAACCCAGCCAAGCTGACAAAAACATCTCACCTCGCAGTCCTCCAAGCCCGCATGTTCAGCTACCCCGACGCAGCCCGCTACCGCCTCGGCGCAAACTACCAACAGCTCCCGCCAAACCTCTCCCTCAACCCCGTCTACTCACCCTACCAGCGCGACGGCGCCGGCACCATAAATGGCAACTACGGCTCCGACCCAGACTACGTGCAATCCGAATTCGAGCCCATGGCCTTCCGAAACGGCGCTGTGCCAGTCCACATGCAGTGGAGTGGGAAAGTGCAGTCGTTCGCTACGGGTGTGACGGACAAGGATTTCGAGCAGCCGAGGGAGCTGTGGGCGATTATTTGTAGGGAGGGTGCTGAAGGGCAGTTCTTGGATAATTTGGTGCCGACTTTGCTGGATGTGGTGCCGGATCTGGTGAGGAAGGCTGTTGGTAAGTTGGGCTTCCTCCCTTGTTGATTTGATGTGGCCGGCTGGATAGTGACAAATTCCGGTAGCTTTATTCTCGAGAGTCGATGAGGGGCTTGGTGAATCTATTGCTGCTGCTGTTGAAGAGCGGAAACGGAAGAGTGGGAAGGCATAAGCGACTGAGTATCGAAATCAGCGCATGGGAGTATACAAAGCTTGACGTCTATCCGAGAAAGTTCTGTGCAGATATATCAATCAATGAGATCCCAAGTACAGAAGTCATGCATTAACAATGAAACAAGCAAGATGAGTGATGGTAAAGCCGCCCTCCAAGCCCTGAAACTTTCAAATTTCTCCCGTAAAAAACAGCGACGGATCAAAAGTAAACCCGCCGTCAATATTACCACTCAACCACTCCTCTCCATCAAACTCAATCCCAGGCCATCCCTCCAACAAATCCATCGGAGCCTCCACCATCGGCGTCCCGTCCACCACCGTCTGCTCTATCAAGCCCCCCTCCTCATCAAGATGTATATCCTCCGCCCTCTCTGGACAATTCAAAATCACCGGATCCAGCCCAGCTTTAATCCAAACCTTACTCCTCGTCTCCCTAATTAACTCCCAAGCTTTCGACCCCACCATGCTTAGTGGACGAGAATCGTAATGTCCGTCCTCGGTGGATTGGATGCCGTTGTTTTCTTGAGGCCCGCACATGTAGATAGCCAAGTCGATGAGCTTGCGAGTCTCGCGTGCCAGAGGGGAGTTGGAGTCGGGAGATGTGGAGAGTGAGATTATGAGGGCCATGATGCTGTGGAGGGGTTGGTGCTGGCCGGGCCAGCGCCAGTGCCAGGGTTGAAAGGAGGGGTTTTGGGTGATTTTGAGGAAGCCGTGGAGGTATTTTCGGCAGCCTGCTATTGCCCTAGATATCGGACTTAGCACTAGTCGGTCAAGTCGGAATATCAACGTCACTCACTGTGAATCTTTCTCTTCCAGGTATGATTCTAGTTTCTGTCTTCTCACTGGTCCTTGGATGATGGCATATGGCTTTGCACACAGAAGCGTCAATACAGCTTTGCCGAACTGCGCTAGAATCAGATTCGATTGTGTCTGTCGAAGCCTGGACATATCATCGTAACCAGCCGTCATTTCGTCAGTATAAGATAACTTGGACTCTATCTCAGTGAGCCGCTGGATTCGTGAATTCAAGTCCGATTTGATGATTTGTATCAAACTGAGAATGTGATCCAGATCTTCACGTGAGAACCTATTTGAGTGTATTACACTGAGTATCCTGCTCGCCTTTCTGTAAAAGTCAACCTTTCCTCTTACAAGAACGCCGAGTATCGACTTTTGGTGGTCTGTCTCTTGCGAGGGGATCCCAAGATATGGTAGATCTTCAGGAGCTTCGCTGAATTCTCGGACTTGGCAGGCTGTGCAGTCTATTATGGGCGGTAGCCCAGCTGCCAGTGCCACCTGTACGTCGACCGCCACCAATGACCACCAGAGCTGCCGACGGACTTGGATGTCGATAACAGAGAGATCCGGGAAGCTGGCAGGATCTTTGTGGAGGCCTTTCTTTTGTCAGGGACGCGATTCTAAATTTTGTTGTTGTCCAAACTTACCTAGCATCTGCGCTACTCTGGTGGCCAGTCCAACAAAGGAACAGCAGGTCAAAGGCTGCTCTTCTCTCAAATAGATCGTATCTACAATCATGAACGCAGCCAACGTATGCAGCGATGGCGATTGAGGGTAGTTCGTCAACCGGATGGCACAAACAGCGCGCTGATAGAATCTGGAGGAGAGGTCTTCTCTAGACTGCCCTTCAAATATTTCAGCAAGCCGTTTGCGTGAGGAGATTGCACACCCGGCGAAGAGTACAGCTGTGAGCAGAGCTAGGAAGTGAAGATCAAGATCTAGGTCTGCTGGGTCAGCTCTATTCATGAGTCAGTATAGCCGTCTTAAAACGTAGACATGACCTCGAAATGAGAGTACCTACCCCACGATATATTTCTGCGCATCTTGCAGGAAAGTCGGTCCATGGAAGAGAGGAGATATGGTATGATAGCCTGTCATATAAATCCAGATCAAGGATTGGCACTGCTCTTTAGTCGGCAAATCTTCTATCAGATCTCCTGGGTCTTGTCTCCTTGTTCCTGACCTGGTGGTTCTGGCTTCCGTGGACCAAGCAGGTGGCGGCGGGAAAATATCCCCGCATAATTGCCCAGTCAATGTTCTACTTCGAGCGCTGTTATCTCCAGTACTAGAGGAAGCCTGTCGATACTGACAACCGTGTCTAGAACCTGGATCCTGGAGCTCCTGATGGGGGTCACTTCCCGGCGAATAGTCGTCAGGATATGATGAATAAACCTGTTGATTCCGAAGCAGCTGATTGATTTCATTGACCTAGTAGAGGTCAGTACATGGTCGCCACGAACCATATTGGAAGAGACATGCTTCCTGACTTATCAGAGCGAAGAAGTCAGGTGAGACGTATCGACTCTTTGACTGTGGTCCAAGGTAAAGATGGCCATTAAAGCCGTCTTGTCCTCCTGGAGTCTGCGATGAACTCGTTGACACTTCGTGCTTGTAAGAACCACTCCCTAAACATTAAGTCATTCACAATGCTACCTTGTATTCTTCTAACGTAGATCGGGAGAAAACACTCACTCATCTCTCGTAGCATTCCATCTAGCTGGTTGACTCTACCATGAAGAGAATCATAATCAGCCGTGATTGCCGAGGTCTCATCTACGTAGATTCTCGTTCAGTATTCTCTGATCACAGATAAAAGTCTAATACAAAAAGCATTACTACCTATGAATGTGAGTTGTTGGCTGCCATATCTGTTTCCAGTCTCATATTGGCATTCCAGGTTGCCTCGACTACATCGGCCACATCGCGGCCGTTCCTAATCCAACTCTACCAGTTACTAAAACTTGTGCGAACAAGATTTCGCTGTCTCATGAGGGTATTGAGATACCAACCTGATCGCATTTTACTTTTCGTCTCGCACACCTTTGACATGATCGGGAAGGTCGGGGTCGGCTCGAAGATGGCGCCGAAACCACAGACATGCTGCCTAAAAGCAATCCCGCAGACCTTTCCTGTCTATTGAGTTTTATCCCTTTACGGAAGAACGTACGATCGTTGCGCAGTAGGCAATTGTACTTGTAGATGTATCTCAAAGATGCTGTCTTGCCGGCGTCAAAGTACTACTGCGCTAAGATAACTGGTAGCGGGGCAGCTAGTAAGGGAGAGACTTCACGTGGATCAGCGAGGAGAGTTTGTAAGATGGAATCGCTGACAAGTATATCTGACGTTTCAAAAATGGTAACAATTTGTCATTTGCCTCCTGCGTCGTTCACTTTTCGAAAATGTGGGTTAGTTCACTGTTTGCTAGGAGGCACGTGACGCTGCTCTTACTTCGCTCTACCTATATCCCGGGGCCGGAACTTGCACGCCTATGATAAGCTGATCAGTTTGCTAGCTGATACAAATAGCACTTTACGGAGTTGCTTAAATTGACCACGATGTGACAGATTCTACACCAAAGCTATCCGGTAACTGTCACGCGTTCCTCGCTTATCTGGCTCCGTAAAACAACAACCCTTGGAAATGGCCCTCGAAAGGCAGTTCAGCTGTGCTATGAAAGGACTGAATCGTGACCTTCGTAGGTCATAGCTCTCTTGAGCAGCCAGATGTATAGCCAGTACCACATGGGCTCGGATAGAAGCAGGTGTTTCGAATACCAATTTTGCAGGTCTCGGACTGATAATTAAGGTCGGGATTGTACTCCCCTCTGTATTCTTCGATTTAGCTGCCATTCATACTTTCAACACATGAATAGTCCTCTGGTTGGTTCCAGCGTTCTCACGAGTAGCCAGTGCTACCATCAGGATATATGCGAGATGCGAGCAACATTGCTTGATGGAGCGGAATGTTTTGTTAAGGAACTTATTGCCAGATGAAGTGAGAAGCAAGTGACACATAATTTGCGTAGCTAACTTTGAAAGTCAATGACACCAGAAAATGCTGAGCAGAGCCTACAGTAACTGGTTAGTCTGCTTTTGTTATCTACCATCGCGCTCGTTACATCACTTACTCTCAAAGCAAACATGCTGCTTCCGTAACCTCGGATCTTGAGTATATGCATATGCCATTTCTAACTACCTCCATACCACACAAGAGTGACGCCCCATCCGCACTTCTCCGAACTGGAAGTGCACTCATCTCGCGTCACGTGACCATCATCAAGACTATCTCCGCGGTCAACAACAAACTTGCCTCTTCTGGCACCGCCCAGTCGCTTTACTAAGCTCAAACTCATCTCTTTCGCTCTAGTCCAGCTCTCACCTCGTCGTAAGCTCCGACTTCCAGGTCACACTGAGTTTCACCAAGTTCCAACTTGCGGGTGCGGCAGCGGCGCATCCGCACCTGCATTGGTCGCCCCACCCCACATGTTGTACACCAACCTGCGCCGTACAGAATAGTAATGCTGATGTGAGGCTAAGAGACCTCGTACCTATGAGTGGATATGAAAATTTCTAGGCGCTTTGACTTAAACGCTTGAGGGGGGAAGTTTCTCACACCGCGGACCATGATTACTACAAGAGGAAGGCCGATTCCTGGTGGTGGCGTGGATATAAAGTTTCTCGTATGCTTGCGACCAGAAGAAAATAAAATCTGAAGTTTGATAAAAGCTTTATGTTTTGTTTGGGAATTGCCGTTTACGATTAAAGATTGAGCATTACTTTTTTGAGATACCTGGAAAGAAAGTCATTTCATCATGATCGACATCACACTCTCCGACTCTCAGAGAGAAATCCGTGATAAAGCTGCCAAGTTCGCATCCGATGTCCTCATTACTGCAGCAGACACATACGAGAAACACCCTACACAAAAGGAACGCTTTCAAGCGCTTCGTCCATTCTACGGCCAGGCCGTGAAGGCAGGTTTGGTCAAAGGCCTCATTCCGAAACCGTTTGGAGGTACTGCTGGTACCGTGGTCGAAGCCGCGTTGCTTGTCGAACAGCTGTGTAAACATGATCGGAGTTTGTCGTTGACTATATTTAGTACGGGATTGGGACTGAGTTCTTTGTTGATTGCGGGGTCGCCAGAGCAGAGGGAGGAACATTTGAAGCCATTTTTGAGTGGCGAAGGAGAGCCTTTGGCAAGTCTGTTGCATACGGAGCCCGAAGGAATCGCGAATTGGCTTGAAAAAGGTGGGAGTGGATTGAGGACTGTGGCGAAGAAGGATGGCGATGACTGGGTTATCAGTGGTGACAAGGTGGGATCAAACTACTCTGTTGCAGCGATTTGTGACGTGAATATAAAGCTGACAAGCATAGATATGGGCTACAAGCTCCTGTGGATGGGACGATCGTGGTCCAGATCTCATGTGCGTTGTATGTCGGTCCTCCCAAGGTGGACAGCGCCAGGATCCAGATGCGAACCCTGTGGACTCGACCATGATTCTACTGGTTCCCCGCGAGGTCGTCGCAAAGAATAAGCCCGAAGCCTACCAAGTACTCAAGCACATCGAGAGTAGCGGTTTTTCAGCAACTGGTGGGCCTCACATCAGGTTCACAGACTTCCGAGTACCTGGGAAGAATCTTCTTGCGACTCCAGGAACCGCTGGGGCTGTCATTACCCGAGCTTTCACCTCATCTGCAGCACTCGTTGGGGCCATGGCGACCGGTATTATGGCCGCGGCATTCGAAGCTGCTCTAGCATTCGCCAAATCAGATTCGAGAGGTGGAGCTCAGGCTCTCCTAGCCCGACAGAGTGTATCGGATCTCTTGATGGATGTGAAGATGCGAACAGACGCTGCGAGAGCAATGACTTGGGTAGCTGCGAGTGCTTTAGACAATGGTAGAGGCGGGGAATTGGCGCTCGAGACAAAGATCTACTGCTCAGAGCTAGCCGTGAAAGCTGTGACGGACGCGATGCTGGCAGTCGGAGTGTCAGTACCCCAGTAATATCCATGGCCAATTGTTGACTGTTCTAGATCCTCGTACAACAAAGATAGTCCGTTTCCAAAGTTGCTGAACGATGCAATGTGTCTTCCACTGACCGGCGGAGGCAATGTGGGCATCAGAAGGCGACAGTTGGAGCAGATCTTCGTCGCCGAGGACTACCAACCATGGGCTGCATCCTTTGGCTAGGCCGCGGCCTACTAATCGCCCATCTCCATTTTCATGATCTGCATTTGGCCATCTGCGACTCGTCCGCCGGATCGGGCTCGGGCGTGGGCTTCATTGGAAATGGCGATATCGATCAAGTCAAGGTAATGTTCTGCTTTTCTTAGTGAGGGGACAGAAATGTATACTGCGTAAACTTACTACCAACATTCCATCGTTTACCAAAGTGGCCGAGGGTACTCTTGAGACTATCCATGTTTGATGACCACTCAGGACTCTGGAAATCATCACCTGAGAACTGTATGTAAAGCAATGTTGATCTATATACAGCATAAGTTGCTGGCAGGGGAAGAGCTGGAAGGTCGATGAAGGCTAGATCCATATGAAATCTGCGCGAAATATCGATTGTCATTCTGATCGCTGAAGCAAGTGCCATTCCAGCAGCTTCCTTTCGAGTATCGTACGCAGGCGAGTCATTAATCAAGTTCCAAGTCTTTTCGTGGAGCAATACCATGGCACTGACTTGTCAGCAGAATTTCTAGCCAAGTCATGGAGACAAACCTCAGACAAAGCCCAATGGCAGCACAACATTCCTCCCATCCATTTATGGCTTGCTGGACAAGGACCATTGCGAATGATTGCATCGCATGATCGAGCGCTCGAGCTTTTTCGAAATCCATTTCTCGACTGTACGATGATTGTGCGATCAGATCGAGCACTTGACCTAGGAGATGCCCAGCTTCTGCAGCTCTGCAGAAAGGACCTAACCGAGTGGTCGGTTGATGCGACGCTGATATCCCGGACGTTGTTCGCATCGAAATCGGAGGAGGGAGTCCAGATTGCGCTTCCTCGTCAACTGGTAGTTCCATTGCTGGTACACCGTCACTCCAGCTTCCAACAAGCAAGTGGATCTCATCAGGAGAGAGATCTTGATTTAAGTATCTGGTAGGCATTAGATATGAAAGTCCATGTTCGATCATACTGCTTACCTGTCCAAGGTGACGATGCCCCACCACAATCTCCCAAACTCAGTATTCTGTATGTCGCGAGAGGAGTTTCGATACTGCACAGCTTTCATTTTCATTGCCATTCTTGAACAGACGGCGATGGTCACCTGAGCAGCCTCGGTCATACCATGTCCAACTTCATAGAGTGAGATGAGGAGTCCTGCCTGAATTACTTCTATGGTCGACCTCCCGGAAGACACGATGAAAGAATAGAGCGTTTTGGTTTCAAAGTACAGAGGCGTCTGCATTTCTCTCATACTGCTATTGTTTCCAGGAGGTCGAGTGACCAGAAACATGGCAAGTAGCAGGCTGGATAGTTCCACATTGTTGTCTTGTGTTATTGTTTCGAGCCTTTTTACACAGGTGTCGGCGTCGATGACAGGTAGCCAGACATCGATTGTTCGGAAGTAGGTGGATGTCACAGATGGCACTCCATCTCCATTAGAAATGATGATGTTGAGAACCTGGGTCGGGATCGACGCTTCTATTTTCATGGATCTCGGACAGCCATCTGATAAGGCATACATCAATTTGGCGGTGGTTTGAAGTTGAGGGAGATTGGACCCCTCAACAGACGAAGCGGGCGATTGTACTGTCTTTGGAGGATTCATATCAGAGGCACTGTACTCATAATCGCATTTCAACAACAATCTGAACTGGTCGTAAGCAGAATATCCTCATGGAAAAAGCGGGAGACGTACTTCGCACATCTTGCACACGCAGGCAAATCTTTGCTACATTTTCTCTTGCCATTCTTGCAATTCCAGCACACCTGCGCAGCAATGGCTCCCTCACCCATCATTGCAGCACTTCTGTTACTCTTTGACTGTTGGATCCGGACGAAAGAGGCTCTTCGGGATGTGGCCCCCAAAAGGGAACGGTGAAGGATCGGAGATGAGATTTCCCCTCAACACGTGATGCCAATTGTGATTTTGAGGTTATTGATCAACCACAGACCTCGACACGCCCTGTAGATTGTACTGCCGTGTAGATGGACCAGGGAGCAAATACCAAAACACATCGATATGTTGATAAGCTGCTGCTGATGCGTCTGACTTTAAGTCTTCAAAATGACCGTCGAGGACTGAGTAGCGCTTATCGAATTGACTTTGTTGCTGACATTACAGCGGGATAGGATAACGAGGATTGGGGTCGGCAGGTGAAGGCAAATGTCTTGGCGAGTACGGTAGACGAGCGGCAAAGCAGACGCGGAACTATGCCGAGGAAACTCCTGAGAGAATGTTTCGACATCTCATCAACCTCTATCCCAGCTCGATACACTGGTCGCCGTCTCTACCTAGTGCCCAGTTCGCAATTGACAATTGATCCCACGAAGGAGCTATTGCATGCCTTGCAACCGGACCACTTTGCTCTGCAATCTCCTCTGAAGAACTCGTCGAGCGGATCCGACTGAAGCTCGAAATGAATGCTAGGGGAGCTCTAAAATGCCTGATGAGACGTTGAAAGGCACTCTGATTTGTGGAACGTCCCTCATGCCTGCGACATCGAATCTGCGAGCTTCATCGGAAGCATTGGGACCGTCAACATGTTTGCTGCCATGGATCCTGGAGGCTCTCGAACATCACACAGCATCCAGTCCTCATGCTGAGTGAGATCGTATCATGGCCCAGCATATACCTCCTGGCTCCTACGTCGTGCTCGATTGATGGTTGCTTTTGATTTTGGACCATACGAACAAAGGAGGTGAAGTCTTGGAGCCGGAGCTAGGGGTGTTTTAGAGAGAGTCCACGGTGGGTCTACTACTTTGTTGGCTTAGGTCGTTGGAAGCTGTACGGACGAACGCTTTCATGTACCAACACGCGAACAGGCTGGCGTTGTACAAGAAAGTAGCACACACCTTCGACCAATAAGTGGCACTACGATAGTCACGGCAGGTTCCGTTGTGTAACCCAAACTCGATGGTCTCCTTTACGAAATGCGCGAAGTTTGGTTTGCCCTTGAGCTTCTAAATCATTCACGGCCCAGCATAGGGCGAATGCGGAACAGATAAAATGCTTTAATCGAGATGTAAACAAGCCTAGAATATGCAAAGAGTATACGGGCGCTCCTGCCTCCGCCCTGTCGACGAAACTTTTCTTCGGAGACTCTGCTCCACCACGAGCCGACTGCAGATTTCCCTCGGTCTCTTTTTAACTCCGACATATCATTTCTTTTTATTTAATTTCTATGTCTAGTCTTTCGCGGAGTATGTGCTTATCCTGAATTTCGTCTCTCCGTTATATACCGACAGATCTTCAACCGCCTGTCGTCCTTCTTTCTCAATCGTCTTTTTAATCTCTTCACTCCTTGGAGTAATCCTGCACTTGAAGAGGTTAGGTCGTATGTTTAGCCCATCACTATTCTTTGTTAGAATTGCCAAAGTCTCAGATTTACTACTTACGTGTAGTCAAATATATCGACTGGAATATCGTTCCCTGCCGTGTCAACCGCTTTTTGGATATTGAAAGCCCACAACAAGCGAGCCACACTGATGAATGTACCCTGCTCAGCAAGTGCTTGACCGGCACAGACTCTACGCCCCCATCCGAAAGTCATATAACCTCGCTCATTCGGGAAGGGTCGATGATCTGGACTACTTTCCAGATATCTCTCAGGATTGAACCGATCTGGATCTGGAAAGTCTGTTTCGTTTCTGTGAATCGCCCACACGTTACCTTGCACCCAGGTATCCTTTGGAATCAACCAGTCCTGGCTATATTAGTACCTCAATCATGGAAGCCTAGGGGACAGGGTCCGCACCTTATAGATCTCATCTCGAATCGGAGCATGCGGCTGACCACCAAGGATCGCAACAGACCTCCACCGCAGAACTTCCTTCACAAGCGCCTTCACATACACCAAATCCTTCTCATCCTCAAAAGTCGGACTCCGATGCGGTCCAACAACCCTATCTAATTCCTCCCAAGCCCTCGGCAAACTTTCTGGAAAGGCACAGCAAGCCAGAACGAAAGTGATCAGCGTTGAGCTCGAAGTGTCGCTTCCAGCTCCAAACAAGGAGCCTGCCAGTGTCGACAGCTCCATGTCCGACAAGTTGTACTTGGGGGCTTGCTCGAAAAGGTTCTTTGAGTAGCTGTCTCGACCTTCGGTGTTCGCTGCTTCTTCTGCTAGTGCGTAGAAGAAGTTCCTGGCCCGAGGTGTTCCGAGACCTTTTTTCCAAGGCGCGATCTGATTTGGAAATTTTGCGAGCCAGGGGAAGGTCTCCATTAGCATTGGGAATGTTTTTCCGGGTACATTGTGCTCGGCTGCTCGTTGCATGAGGTCTGGGAAGGACGATTAGCAATCGTCGTAGCTGACGATCCGAGAAGATGAAATATGTCTGCAGTGATTCTGAAGAGATGGACAGAAAACTGGGTACCTACAAATTACCTCTGTAACAATCGGGTCTGTTATCTTCGATATCCTCCTTCCGAATCCGATAATCGAGACAACACTCGCAGCATATCTCTCGAAATGGGCAACATAATTCACCGAATCACTGAGCAGGTCCAACAACACCACTTTATTCTCATCACTCTGCAACTTCTGGTAATTGCGAACTTGTTGCATTCCAACGCCCATGTGAGTCAACTTCCTATGAACACGGAATCGATCTCCATATTTCATCGTCACGAGACTCGCTTGATCGAACGCGAGCTCTCCAAAGACTATCATTCGGGGTCTGGATGAGAATGTAGCTGCTCTTTTATCAAGGAGGTCAGAAGCGCTTTTTGCGTCGTTCAGCCAGACAGTGGGGTTGCGTCCGATCCAGAAGGTTATGATCCCTGACTTGTATTGCTTTGAGAGTGCTTCAAAGTAGATCCATGGTTTCTTGTCCGGGAGTAGATGAGTATTGCCGATGATTGGGAGGGGAAATGGTCCTGGGGGCTGTAGAGAGGATCAGTGGTGTTCGGTGGAAAGAGGGGAGAGATTACCATCTTCCTACGAAGCAAGAGCATGCGTGTATAATCCACGATCAGAAATGCTGCGCATGCAGCTATCAATAATAGAGCTACATGGTTGATTGTGAGGCCGCCAGCAAGCTGCTGCACATGTGATAATGCTGGCATGTCTTCAAAGTCTCATGAATCACAGATGGCCTCAGATAGGAACAGAATGAGGCTTGAATATGCCTTGGCAGTATTTTGTGAAAGAAAATCATATTTCAGATATCGATGAGCTTGACAAAAGCTTCGACATACCATCTTCGGGAAACCTCCACCAATGAAATCTACAAAGCATCACCTCTCATTGGCCCTACAAGTCTCAAGTTAGTCTTCGGCAGCATGAATGCGATACAGGATTTCCAATGTTCACCCCACATTCTCGTGCGGGGTACAGTTTGGAATTCAATGTGGGGCTGAGAACCCTTTCATTGAATTGCAGGGTTCTCTCTGGTGTTCTCCTTAATATGACGGCTGTTCCTTTTTGAGTTTCTAAGTTGAAAGTACGAAAAATAAACAAGCCAAAATGGCTTCTCGCTCAGAATTTGGGGAGTCGACGACAGCGACTGAAGTTGCGAGTACCTTCTCAGAGCACATCAAAGGCAAAACCAGTAAACAATTGCCTCGGCTACCCAAACTCTTCTTCCAAGACCTAACAATACCTAGTTCTCATCGTAGGCGTCTCGCCCCAAAGTCTAGGCGAACACATTGCCGTCTCGACCGCCCGGCACTCACCATCTCACCTCCTCCTCGCCTCCCGCACACCCAGCAAAATCTCAACCGTGATCTCACAGATCAACACCATCTCACCAACTCTCAAAGTCACACCAACAACGATTGACCTCTCCTCACAAACATCAATTCGCTCCGCAGCAAAGGAAATCCTGTCTCTCGCTCCAAAACTGGACATCCTTATCAACAATGCAGCTGTCAATGTACAGACATACCAAGAGACGGAACAAGGCATTGAGATGCATTTTGGTACCAACCATATCGGTCTCTTCCTACTCACCAACCTCCTCCTCCCGTCCATCATAGCAGCCTCAACTTCTTCCAAGCCAGGAGAAACTCGAATCGTGAATTTGACGAGTGCAGGACATAGACTTAGTCCAGTCCGTTTCAGCGATTACAATTTCAAGAAAGCGATTGAGGATTTACCGGAAGAGGAGAGGCCGCCTCCTGGATTGCCGGAGAAGTTGATGCCGGGGAAGGGGGAGACGTATAATACGTTTTTGGCGTATGGACAAAGCAAGACGGCGAACATACTGTTTAGTGGGAGTTTGAATAAGGAGCTTGGGGAGAGGGGAGTGAGGACTTATGCGGTTCATCCTGGCTGTAAGTTCGACTACGTCCATTTTTGTTCAAAATTGGAGGACTTTCTATGCCTTGGAAGGCTTCAAGATATTTGGATGTTGGATCCAAGGGGCGACAGGATTTGCTGACTTGAGATTAGCGATATGGACGGGCTTAGCGAGAAATCTAGACGAAGAGGGCCAAGAGCTCATCAAGAAGACGGGGAAATTTTGGAAGACTGGCGATCAAGGTGCTGCTGGAACTTTGGTCGCGGCTTTTGATCCAGCTCTGAATGGTGAGGATTTCCATCCCTTTCCTTTTTTTCATTCCTGCCATTGGCATGGATCATCTTGGGGGATAGTCGAGAGAGACTGACGAAAACCAGAAGTTCCAGCTGGTGGGTACTATATGGCGGACTGTCAAGTAGCTGAAGCAGCACCGAGCGCGATTGATGAGGGTATTGCTAAGAAGCTGTGGAGTCTGAGCGAGGAATTGGTGGATGAGAAGTTTGACTTGAAGAGTCTGTGATCAGGTCCATGGCAATGGTCACGTGAGCGCAGTCATCACCTACTTATTCTCCTTGTTTGTTGATCTGGAGAGTGATGTGTCTATTTGATTAAACATACCCATCATTGATTTTGCAAATCCGGAGTTCGGAATATGAATTATGTCCGGTTCCAGGAGATCTTACAACTGCGCCAGAAGCTTACGTACATTGGCACAAAGCAGCGTCCCATCCAAATCCTGTTTCAAAAGACCTCGTGGTTTCATTTCCAACGACCACCAAAAGTCCTAAAAAGTGCTCAGAACTTACAGAGTATGTAACTTGATAACTGACTTCGAAGCAAGTATTATATCTAATCCCCAGGGTAAAGCACGTAAGTTGGACTTCATTGAGCATCGAAAAGCAGCTGTTCTTTTCAATTTGCTTCTTAGCTCCAAATTTCCTTGCCGCTTTTGAGAAAAGCCCATCGGGAACTTCTAAGTCCCGCGGATTCTTCGCTACATTGAATTTGCCGGCATGGACTTTCTCACACAAGGTTCGAAGGACATTCTTTTATATATGTTCAGAGGCGTGAGCTTAAATTTCCAGGCCGCTGAATACATTCTTCCATGTGTCTTGTGGGTGTTGTTCGGAACCATCAGCCGACCATCCAATTGTTGACCGCCAAAGGGATTGAAGATGTCCACCATGCCGACAAAGACCCCGTCCAAAGGGACCTTAGAAGGAACGAGGAAGCATCCTTGTAAGTGTACCCTGATCTTGAATGTCTCGCAACTTTCTGAGTACATTCGGATTGCTCATTTTGCCATTTATGTAGGTGTCCTTTGCCAGCAGCGGAAGGTGAAGTGTGACAGGAACGAGCCCTGTGCGAATTGTGTAAAAGCGAGGATCGAATGTGTATCGCCTTCCACTTTACCACCCAAGAAGAGGAAAAAGCGCTTTCCTGAAGCGGAATTACTGGCTCGATTAAGAAGGTACGAGGACCATTTGAGAGTAAGTGGGATTTGTGCCCTTCAATGTCCTGTATTTGGTTCGGCACTTAGCGACCCCTCCTCTCGGATGGTTGATAGCTGACCAGTGCCCGTATTCAGGCCTATGGTGCTGACATCGACGCCATAAATTCTGGAGGAATCATCCCACTGCCAGTCGCTGCAGCTAAGCCACTTGACGATGGCTCAGTGGCAGCGGACCCTCGTGCGTCTGTGGATCAACATATGCGGTCCTTAGCCATTAGACGAGCACTCAAGCACACCACACAGTAAGCTGCACTATTTGATGTACCCACTCCACCCGCCCCAAAAAGACAGTTCCAATGTCATGAGTAGAAGAGGCGACATGAATTACCAAATTATCCACCTCCTCTTGACCGGACATAGGTCTCCACGGGGAGCTTTGTTGGTGATCTGGTCCATCATGCCTCGGCTCTTCTGTCGTGGCACTTTCTTGCAAGATTTACAGTCTTATTCTCGAGCTTTTACTGACTTCTATCAAGTGCTCCATGGACCGGTGTCAACGAAGAAGTGGGTTGCAGGCGTCCCGATCGTTCATAACTTCCTTACTGACAACAACAGTTCCGAGATGCGGAAGACATTCTTCAAGGTTCTTCAGGGGATGAGTTGTATGACAAGCCCATAACAAGAACATACGACGCCATTCATTCCGACGGAGGCGACCTCCTCTTCTCCACACCGGGCACCGAAAGAATGATCGACCTCCATCCACCCACCGTCCAAATATTCCGTCTATGGCAGAAATTTCTTGAAAATGTCAACCCAATCGTCAAGCTTTTTCATGCCCCAACTGTACAACTCCAGATCCTTGAAGCCAGCGCTGATCTGGAGAATGTCTCCAAGGAGATGGAGGTGTTGATGTTTGGCATTTATGCTACCGCTGTCTCTTCGCTAGGCGATACCGAGTGTACGACCATGTTTGGTGAAGAGAAGGAAGTTTTACGTTTACGGTATTCAGGAGGGGCGAGGCAGGCCTTACATCGAGCTGGTCTGTTAAGGACCTCGAACATTACTATTCTACAAGGTTTCGTGCTGTACCTGGTAAGCTTCAACGAGAACTAATTGTTGATGCTCGAAGGCTGACTTTAGATCATCCAGATATCCTGCCTAAACTTCCACAGTGAGTGATACCGAGAGGCCCGGCTTGTTCCGAGTCACCTTTGCAATGATCAGTTTGAATGTGCTCAAAGTCTCTTGAAACATATGTTTTTGAAGGAATTGAATGCTGATCCATGATTTTCCTGCAGTTGATCCACGTTCTCTCTTCTGCTTGACCGGCATAGCAGTCCGGATCGCTCAACGTATGGGCCTCTGCTATGATGGCGCTAGCTACGGCCTACAACCATTCGAAATTGAGATGCGTCGACGTCTGTGGTGGCAAATCATGCTCCTCGACTTCCGTGTCGCTGAGATTTCGGGAGCGGGATGCTCAATCCTTACTCACGTCTGGACAACCAAGTTCCCCTTGAATGTGAACGACAGCGACCTCTACCCGGACATGCGTGACCCTCCAGCAGAACATAATGGTGTCACGGAAATGGTCTATGTCCTCACACACTGCGAAATCACCTCATACTTCAACAAAATGCGGAGTTCGCACTCAACTCTGCAAGTAAAGGACAAGGAAATTGATGAACTAGCCACCCACATCGAGAAGACTTACCTTCAATATTGCGATTCTTCCATCCCACTTCACGTCCTCTCTATATTAATAGCCCGCACACGCATTGCAAAGCTACATATGGGACCTCGCCACCCCCACATGATTCAATCGAAGAACATGGCCGTCGCTGAAAAAGAAGGACTGTTCAGTTTGAGTCTGCAGATGCTGCAGAATCACAACACTCTGATGAGTTCGAACGCCATGAAGAATTTCTTCTGGCACATCGTCATCAATTTCCCGTTCCCTGCGCATGTATATATCCTCACATCACTGAAGACCAGGCCCCAGGATGAGATGAGCGATAAAGCTTGGGAAGCTTTTGGGGAATTCTTTCGCTTGAGAATGATGCTTTGGGATAGAAGCGAAACCGTCAGACCAAAAGAGAGTGCGCTGCATGCTGCACTGGCGAATCTGACTGTCAAGGCTTGGGATGTTAGGGAGAAGGCGTTACCGGGAATCGAGGTTCCGCCTATGATCATCAACATGAGGGAGGAAGTCAGGGCGAAAAAGTCTCCCAAGGAAACTCTGACTGAGACACCACCCGTCATTACTAGTGAAGGAAAAAATGGCGATATGTTCACGGATTCGCTCTCTTGGATGGTTCAGCCAAACGTAGGGTTGGGACAGGTAACTGATCTGAGCTCAGGTGCAATGCATGGCATCATGATGGGACAGGATAACTCGTCCGTTGGTATGGGCATGGGATGGGATTTCTGGAACGACTTGATGCCGGTATATGGCAACGGTAACGGCAATGGGCAGGAATATGGGGGAGGGCAAAATATGTACAGTACCTGAAGGTTGACTGTCTGACTGAGTCCTGTATTTGTACGATGCGGATATCCCCTCAAACAAAATGAATACCTAGCTCGATTCACAGAAATTCCGCGAAATTGGCTATGAACATCGCATAGAAGCTTGAAAGGGCCTATTATTTATAGTGGTCATGTCGAGGCATACACGGAGCTGGGTTTAATCGAAAGACAAGTGGTGAAAATGGACCAGTACCTCAGAGTTCTGAGTGCTTCTCATCCCTTACGTCTCCTACTTTCTAGGAAGATATCTTTTTCTTGAGCAATGTTTCGAGTGTATTTGGCTTTCTTGTGGACTTTGCCTCAGGCCAGCTATTGAAAACATAATTAGTCTCGCTATCAGTGCCTGGCATGATCGATGTCAAGGTATCTTGGACTTGCCCAGAGATTCCCATCCGCTGATGCCATTCGGATTCTGATATAACTTCGTGAATGAGCCTTGTAGGAAATAGTGCCCCCGCTTCTACCCTTCAAGTAAAAAGGCAGAGAGATTCACCCATAGACTACCTCCAGCACCGTCCCATCCCAATCGAGTCTGACATTCAACCTCTTCTCAACCCAGTCATCTGTGGTCACCGAATGTGGGAAGATAAATCTAGTTTGTTTGGGGAACTCAAATTCCGGCGACTGTTTACTCCATTAGCTTCTATACGTCTGAATTCTCATTGTTAGACTCACAGAAGTATTTGGCACCTGTAGGTGGTAAGACGGGCCAAGGAAGATCTTGCGGCCACGCAACTTATCTTCCCATTCATCAACGGACGGGAAGCCTTCGGGATGAAACCAACGTAGTCCAGATTCGTTAGTCTCATCGGAATTGGGAGCATTCATGGAAGAAACTGTCAAGGGTGCTTGTAGAAGGAGGGTCGTTGTGATGAGTAAGAAGACACGTCTGACGGCTATTTTCTGGAACAGTGTCGTCATGGTTTCACGAAAGCAGGACTAATAACTTGCTATTGAGTTTTCGAAGTCGATTATGGTAACTCAAATAGAAATTATGGATAATGACCCTGCTGCCTGATGCTCGTTGCTGAAGTGGCTGCCTAATCCCGCTCTGTTGGTTCTGCGTGGTTGTATAAAAACTACAGACGCAACCAGAGCCTTACAGTGAATGACCCACGAGGTCATACCGGATGGTGGATTTGAAAATTGGTCCTGCTTGAATTAGATGTTCTCCAACTGGCGTGTGCACAAGAATATGAAGTGGTCAGAGGTGTTATGGCATGGTAGCTGCACATCGAAGCGAACCAATGAGCAAAATATCGATCGCACCTCCCTTGCCCACGTTGCTTTGGTATAAATTTGTTTGTATTCTCTGTACGCTTCTACACATACATGCTGCAGTCCCCAGGTAGCAATCGACTTTCATTAGACTGCTTCGATGTATGCTTCAACAAGAGCAGAGCAGTCTTTCCAGCACAGCAACATGGGTAGCCATTTCTTCGGACCACGACGTACCGTCGCAGCCTCAAACTCCAGCTTGTGTCACCACAAACCTACAATCGGTATTGCAACCATACAGTAGTCAAACACGAAATTCATCTATACTCAACGATAGGCCTTGAAGCCTACCATCGCCGCCTCGTAGATTTCTCTCATTCTTCCCACGTTGGCAAGTACTTGCGCGTCGGCATCGAACAGCTCCCGGACTTCCTTGCGCTTCATCTTGTCAGAGTTGGTAGTCAATCCCGCGTCCGTCATCATTCTCTTGAACTGAGTATAGCATTGATTCTCGAGGTATTTGTACTCATCAGAGTCCTCGTATACGTTCTCGAACCCAGCACGAATTCGGCAGCGGTCTCGCAGACCCGTACTCATGGTCACAACCTCGGCCATTTGCTCCGACCTGGTAGTCTTATTAAAGTCGGAAAGTAGGTTACGATGGTAAGTCGAACGATACATTCTGCGGTCTTGGTCGCTGTTCAGAACTCCTAGAAAGAAGAGTGCTGCATCTGCTGCAAAGTCAGGGCGTTTGATTATTGACTGCGCGTGGCGGATGACTGTTCTGTCTGTGATTCCCCGATCATCGTACCACCGGCCATCAAAACCAAGGCGACCTTTGGCATACTCCCACCAGATTCGTCTAGCTTGAATTCCAGTCTGTACAAGAGGCTCTTTTGTGTCTAGCTGGTCTTTGAGCTTGGAAATCTCTTCATCTTGTGTATCGTTTCTTGCCGCTGAAAGCTGCAATTTCATCCTCGTAGAAGTAAGCTCCTTTCGGGTGGAACCATACGCAGTTGTCTCGGTCTTCAAGGTGTCTTTGAGAGCACGCCACCTGGACTCAACTTCTGTCAGCCTTGCCTGACAGCTCTCGTGATCTGCCTGCTTCTTTGCCAGAAGTGTCTTGAGACCGTCTATCTCCGAGAGGAGCCGAGAATTCTCCTCTTGAATGATCTGAAGAGTATCGGTAAGGTCGTTCTGGTGCTTTTCTGGACGGTTCTGCAGATCTTTGAGAGTCTCAAGAAATTTGAGCGCCTCGAGGCTCTCAAGCTTGTCTTGTTCCATCCGTAACACCTGGCCCTGGGCGAAGTCCGCGAGTCTCTTGACTTCGACTAGTTGGGCGGCAAGACTCTCGATCTCTCTTCTATTAGCATCCAGTTCTCTCCCGAGGGCCAAGGCTTCTTGATCGGTCGTACTGCGGAGCTCCTGGGCATTTTGATGTTCGGATTGAAGCATGGAGATCTGTGACTTGAGGAAACTGTTCTCCTCGAACAAGTAAGATATCACTGCGACTTCAATAACACGAGCTTCTTCCAATGCCAGGATCTTTGCATGAAGAAGTGCTGCGTTTGAAGAACCGACTTGGAGTTTATTCACCTCTGTAAGGCTGTGGGATGATGCGTCCCGGTCTTCTTCCAACTCCGCGGACTTCTCCTTGTGTATGTTGCCTTGCCTCAACATGGTATCTTCCTGCTTGACCTCGCGCTCCTTGAGGACCTCTTCAAGCTGACTTCGAGTGTTCTCGTTCTCGAGTCTGGCGAGGGTTACTGATGGTGACGACACGCCGACTTCCTCTGCTTCCTTCAACTTCTTCTCGAGGCATTTGATATTCTCTAGGTGGCGGTCATTGTTCTTTGTGATTTGAGAAGAGCTTTGAAGGAGATGATCTTTGTGTTTGTTGGCATCCTGGAGCTCGCAGTTGATGATCGAAATTTTCTCTGAATGTGCCTTCCGCTCTTCATTTGCTACGGCAGTTACTGCCTCCAACTCTATCTGCCTACTGTTGACCTTTTCCACAATTCGAGCTTTCTCCGCAGTCAAGTTTGCTTCGGCAGATTTCGACTGGGCTTGGAGGGCGGCCATGTTGTTTTCGTGCTTCTTCACTTCTTGATTTTGGGCGACGGCGGCTTCAACGAGACGGACTTCAAGAGCATCGATTCTGTCTTTCAGAGCCACTTCTTGTCTGCTGAAGAGCTCTGCAGCTTTTTTCATCTCGTCCTCAAGCCGATGAACTTCCATCTTGAGTTCATCAACAACTTTGCTCTGGGTCGCCACATTTTCGGTAGCCTCAACTAGGAGCTTCGCTGTTTCCAAATATGTATGTTCTTGCTTGCTCTTGGCAACGTCAAGGTCCTCGAGCTTGCTTTGGAGCTGGATGGCGTGTTCTTGGGAAAGCTCCAGGCTACTTTGGACGGCACTGAGCTCCTTTAAGGCGTCCTTCAATTTGGTGGCAGTCATATCCGAAGGCTCGTATGATGTTATGAAGCTTTCGATGCTCGACACGGAGCTGGCTCGCTCTCGTTTCGCGCCAGTCGCCTGCTCCAGAGAGAACTCAGACACACTCGTGTGGGTGCTTGGATTGGAAGTTGTTATCTTGTTCGCGTTCATCATCGGGTTATATGGAGAGTCCTGGTGTAGTCAGTAACATCATGGCAAGGTGAGAGGCTGCACGTAGACATACCGCGATAGACGGCCTAAAGACTTCTGCTGGGTCATCTTGGGACTCGTGAATGCCACTGTCGCCTATAACTGCTCGAATACTGGTCCTTGAAGATCCAGATGGGGTAGGAGAAGCCATGCTTCCAACTCTGGGCGACTTTGACGCGTTGTTCGCATGTGCCAAAGAAGGGGGTCTTGTCGGACTCACCATTGCGTTATACTTCCTACACCTAATGGTAGGCTGAGTACGTGGTACCCTGCTTTGGAAAGACTGAACTGGATCGCTCCGGACTGCTTTTGGAGTTGCTGTGTCATCAAGAGTCACCATTCTTTCCGGAGCTGACGCCTGCTGCGATGGTTTCAGAGGAGAAGAGTAACACCCAGGTTAAGCCTTCTGTCGTCACGAGGAAGATACTACTGATGCTGCTACACTGATGGCAACAACGGTTAGAAACGTAACGGAGAGATTTTCAGAAGTGCGATAAGTTTAAAGAGGTTTTGGAGTCGGGATTAGTGGAGTAGACTGAAACTAGCATTTTCTTTTACTAGGATAGAAGAAAAGCAAAAACCAACGCCCAAAACCCATCGCTGGCTAAATTTTACTTGCTAGAGACCTGGCTTATTATTCTGCCAAAGACAAAGGAGATTCGCAACCCCCCACCCTCTTCTCCCCAAAAATCCCCACTTCCCCTCGTAAAGGAGCATTGCTCAAAAATCTGAAATGCTGCTCAAATGTCAGAAATGTTTACAATCTCAAAAAACAAACATACCGAGCGCAATGGTTCATTGCGGGGGTCTCGATATTCCAAAAGTATTCTCTGAAATTTCATGACTTCAGTCGGCACTCAAGCTTGGAGAAGCTTTTGATGTCATCAATGATAGCCCACGCTGGAATGACATATGTCAGAAGGCGATCGGTCCCAAGCTTGACTTGTCCGCCATAAAGCAATCCGAGCCATCTGCCAAACTGATCGAATACTGCAGAGCCAGAGTCTCCCTTCCAAGAGAATGGAGCTGCAGTGAGACCCTTCGCGCCAACTGCGGTGATCTCATAGCTCCAGGAATGTTTAGACTCGTCGGTCACAAGGATAACATTGGAACACTTTCTAGGACTGATAACACCGTGTGAACATCCAGTGACTGTTCCAATCTTGTAGACTTCCCGGACTGTGTGGGTGTTCGGCGTATCCTCTTCTTTGTCCTCCCAGTTCTTCCCAAATGCGTCATCAATCTCTGTGATACTATCACTTGATGGCGCATGCAAGTAGGTCCAACGGTCAGCCTTGTGACTGATCTGTCTCTTGTAAGTACATCTTGGAGAAAGATGAAACGAAGTGGGAGATCACTTACATCATTAGATGAATTTATCAATACAGTTCCTTCGAGAAGGACTCCTGCGACATCAAGCCGTCCTCCTTCACAATGTTTGCGATTCAAGCCGCCAGAATAGAGAATGCTGCCCAATTGCTGAACAGGATATTTCGGATCTTCCAATTTCTCCACCAGCGTGGTGATTTCCTGTAGCTGGCCATCGTATCTGGCCTTAGATGCTGCATTCATGTTCGGACCAGGTTTCTGCTTGCTTCGCTCCTCGAGAAGCTTTTTGGCCTCTTCCAGAGTAAAAGAAAGTACTTTCTGGCTTGGCGATCTGAACAAGACAGGCAGAACGTCTTTACCTAGTCCAAACTTCTCTGGGGGTGCCCAGTAACCATACTTGTCTAATCCTAAACATAGATCAGCAAATGATGGAGTACCCCTTTGCACATGAACTTACTTGAGCAAACAGAGTTGAGAGTAGCTGGGGGCCAAACTAATTTGCGAATCTCAGCTTCACTTGGAGCTGTGAAACCTGGGAGTCCTGTGCGCACCACATGGTGGTTCGTTAAAGCAATAGTAGCCTCGACTTTATTCGACCCTGGCTTGTGTAATTCAAGTATAACTCCGATAGTTCCAGTAAACGTGGGACTGGTAGACTGGTCAGAATTTCTTGCAATTCCGCAGGATATACTACTTCCGGGTCTGATGAATGGACATGATGCTTCCTTGGAGGTCAGCATCTTGAGCTGAGGCGCTTCTGTGACTCCAAGTGGCAAGTGACCCCTTTCGAATTCTATCTCAACTTCATCGAATCCTGCCTCTGAGAGAGCAAGTATCATGGCTCGTTCAACCGTTTCGTACTGTGGAGGGTCAACAGACCAATCGGTCGTGATGGAAACTACAATTGGGTTGATATTCCGATCTTCAAGGTTGTGTCCCAAGCGGACCAGGTCGACTGACAAGATTTTGCCTCGTAAAGCCATGGGAGTATCCAGAAGTTTGAGGAACATCTCTTGGAGTTTAGATTCCCAAACCTTATGGAATGGGTTGTCGCTCTCGACGAGTGTGATCTCTTTCGGCGCCCAGAACTTGTATCCAATCATTTCCACAGTGATCATGCTTGTTCCCCCTGACACCTTCATGCCTCGAAGCATTTCATAGAGCTCTGCAACGCATTTTCTTTGTTTTGCTGCGTTGAATACTGAGTCCTTCGTGGTTTGGATAAGAAGGGTTGGTCGAGCTTCGCTGGCGGGAGTATCTTCTACATATCGTAGATACAAATCTTTACAGTAGACCTCGATGTCGTATTTTCTATTGCGAATGTGAGCACATATTCGAGCCTCGACATAATCATAATTGAGGAGCATTTGTACCTTAAAATGCGATCAATGTCTTCCTGTGTTTGTGGTGCGTTGTACTTTAGGTATAATTCGGATCTTTCATCAATTTCCGACGAAGCTAGAGGGAGAAGCATGAGAGGAGGCGCCCCGATACGGCTGGACTGGTAAGTGTGCGGGATCAAGCTGAGACCATCCATGGGTCCATCATAAGAAGTAGCGTCTGAGACTTGTACTCTTCTTCTTTTTGTGTCAGGGTAGTGAGACGTGCTCGAGATCTGTCTCGTATGGTCTATCGTGGAAGCCATTTTTTGATGTTCACGAATTATGCGAAAGAGTCAAGCTGAGCGTGGAATGTCGTATTTGAGCTTGGTGGGTTCAGTTCAAATAGCAAGTTGGAGCTAGCGTGGTCAAAAATAAAGAGCTACCTTGATAACGTCAGCGATGGAGGACATTCACTCTTAAAAGAATAGTAAAACCAATGGTGATACTAATAGAGTATCACAGTAGAATGGAATGAAACTCACCAAGAGATATGCAGAGGTTCTTTTGAATGTACTCGACGTAAGAGGGATCCCGCAGTCGTCATGCTAGACTCAAAGACATTAGCCCTACACTCAAGAAAATGTAGACGCAAAAAGTTCGTAGGACGAAAAAAGTTGGAGGCGAGGCTGCTTATCACTACCGATGCGTTAAAGTAGTTCACGCGCGGCTAATTCCGCGCAAACAATAGGAAAGGAGGAAGTCAATTCTAGAACATTCCCATACATGTCCAATTCACATGAATAGAAATGCCAGAATATAAAGCTGTACGTCATTTTACTTGAGGTAGTTGACAAGTAGATAAGAGATAGGTGAGTATTCCATGCTATCTTACTGAAGAGTTTAAAGTGAGGTGAATATAAATAAACAGCCTGATTATGCGAAAGTGGCGATTAGAGAGGGTTCAATCAGGATTTTTTGATGTCGCATTATATGCAATTTTACTACTCCTGGAAAGTTAATGGATACTACTTATCTATATTCCTATATCGTGGTGTCGACGCCAACTGCAATGAATATTTCCATTAAGAAAAGCTATTTGCTTCTCTACTTAACAACTGTATCGATGAGCTACATTGAACTCTTGGTAGCTATCTCCTCTCTGTTGCGCGTCATATCTGCTGACTCACTACCGGTCCTAGATCACATAGTCTTTCTCAATGGGAATCAGCCAGGAAGATTTAAAAGCAAGGTTACAGTCATCGCCAAGAAAGACAATGCCGTGGTTGAAGGCTTGTCAGGTACCCCATCTGCTCATCAATCGACCATCCAGTCCAAAATATCGGCGAGAACAGCATATTCAAAGTTGTAGCTACGGCCACAGATACCGATGATGATCTACCTCAACCAGCGAAGAGGCCAGGGTCGACAAGCCAGATCTGCAGGCTACTCAGGTGAAGGAACTCAGCCCACACTTGTTCGAGATTGAAAGCTTGAAGGAACAGCATATTGCCCAGATTAGTAAATTGAAGGATGAACATGAAGCTAAGATCGAGATGCTCAAGGCTGAGGATCAAGAAATCCAACATATGGAGGAGGTCAACGAATTGAACGAGAAGCATCAAGTTGAGATCAAGAGTTTGAAGCAAGAAAACGAGGAGTTGAAGCACATTGCCCAAGCTCAGAAGACGGAGATCAGAACTCAGGAGCATTTGGTTCAGGTTGGAGCAGCTGTTCGGCGTCGGTGGTTCGAGCTTGCGAAGAGCAGTCTGGTGCCGGCCAGCCTGTGACTACTATCGCTGAGCAAGGAGAAAGAGCAATCGCCCGAGGAAACATTCGTGCTGACCTAGCCATGCTGCACCTAGGCTATGCTACTCTTCCTTCTGATAAGTCTGCCACACACGAAATCCGTTCTGTCCGAATCTTTACAAATTTCGGGGTGCTGCGCTGAAATGGCTGTTCTGAAGATACAGTTGCTGACTTCCATGAAATAGTTCAAGCAGCCGAAGGCACTGTTGGAAACCTCGACCCATATAGCAAATACAAGGATAGCTACTTCAAGGACTTATATACCTTGAGCTTCAGTGAATGTTCCGAGCATCTCAACGACGACTTCCGTTCCTATCCACTGAAGAAGCTGGAGATATGCGAGATGTCCGGAACCATGACAAGTCTCACCGGATTCTCAGCTGCCCATAAGTATGAGGACAAAGGTCTCTTGTAAGTTCTAAGATCGCCTTCGTCTTGAATTGCAAATGTTTGCACATGAGTTCTCTCCATTTAGAGCTTCACGTTGCCTTTCTGGAGTCACTGAGTAAAAATGCTGATTGGCACGTTCTTCTTCAGGAACAATTTCCAGGCTTTAGCAATCGCTGCAGATGAGGAATGGGCCAAGCAGATCTGCCATCTCTGGCCTGATCACCAACGCCGTCTCAATACCGCAAACAACTGGCCACCCTTAGAAATGATCATTCGAGAGATGAGAACCATCGTTGAAGACTCTGTCGAGCGCCTATGCTCACGCACCAGCAACTCTCAATTCAACCCAGGCAGAGATTGGTCGTACAGAGTTGGGTCCATACAATGCCATGAGCAGTGCTAAACCCTCTACAGGACCATTTGGTTGGGCTTCAGCTTCCTGGAGCTCGCCAGCTTCGAACAGAACCACTTGGGGCACTCCTAACGCCTAGCTCTGCTCTGCTCAACAAGATCTGTGGGAGACTGCCAACACGCTTGGGCTTGCTCTGGAGCTGGGCTGGCTTGCTTTCATTTGCGGCGACGAGGAACATTAGTTGAAATTATGATACACATACATATGAATACGCGTCCGGAGCCACGCGAAATTTTGCGATGCTTTGATCATATGGAGGAACGATTTGAGCAAGTTGATTAAAAACTTGATGCTTCCTGCCTCCATTTTGTGCTTATTGGCGATGGGTAAGCATGGAATCTCAGAATAGCAATGGCATTTGGTTTATGGCCCGCTCATACATGAGTCGGCCTCAAAGCTTTCATAACTTTCAAATGTCAAATGAAGCCGTGTCTGCTGATTCAAAAGCTACCCAATTCGACGAAAAGTGATTCCAGATTCCAACAGTGAATGTCATGTAACACCGTTATGATAGAAATCTCAAGTAGAGTAGCTACCGTGAAGACAAAAACTTCTTTCTTCTTCAACACATTGTATATTCAGCACATTGTACAATGTGAAAAGAGAGATGCTGTTGACAACGTGGATTGCATTGCGTGTTGCTCAGAAAATACTTCTGAATGCGCCAAGCTTTTCTGTTCTAGCCACGGAAAGCAAAGAAGCAATAGTGATGCTTCATCATAGAGAGATCGTGGCTGTCACGTATTATAGACAACAGCGTGGGCGGGAAGGCGTACGTGCAATGCACCACTTCAGCTCCTGACCAGATCAAGAGTCGGGAGCTCGAGCCGCTGGAGCACCCTGGCACAGAGGCATTCTCAGGATCATCTCTGCGAGGAGCCACCCTCTAGAGCATCTGCAAAGCCCAGGGGTCGACTGCTAGTCACTCAGTGATAAGCCCACCAAGCCCTTCGCCGTGTTCCTTCTGATAAGGACCCGAATCATTACTTGTCGAGTTCTCAGCTCATCCTCGTTTCCCTCTTCCTCGTCCACCACCCCTCCCACCACCCCTTCCTCTGGTACTAGGAGTCCGTTTCGGCCCTTCAATGTCATATATATCCTTCTTACTCAATGTCAAGGTCCCTCCAGAAAATCTGCCCACGCCAGGCGCGCCGATACCTCTGTCCCTCTTCCCGGCGCTGCTTTTCTTAGCCATCTTAGCCTTCTCCAGAATGATGCCATTCTCCCTAGCTTCCGATCTTCTCTTCGCCTCTTTTTCGCTCTGCTTGGAGATGATACCCTTCCTATGCGACATTGGCATCTTCTCTTGCTTCAGTATTGACTCTTTCGATCCCAATGCTTGTAGTCTGAGATCCGTTGCCTTGTGTCGATTATTTCCACTGAGTGTTGGGTTCTTGGAGGATTCGAGGAGGTGCGATTCAGCAAGCAACCGCTGGAGGGCAAGATCTTTCTTCAGATTGGCTGCTTCAGAAGCATCTTCGTCGTCTATCTTGCTTCCAGAAGTGTCTCGAATCGATACAGTAGGAGTAATCTTCGGGATCTTTGAGCTCTATCAACCTCATTAGCACGTATAGTGTACTGACCATTGCGAAGAAATACCATAAATGACTTTAGTTCCTCCTTCGACATGGCTGCCATTCTAGATAACGCGTCGGTGTGCTCCACCACTTGTACGCCATCTGCTTCCCCATCCGATATGCCATCCCAGTCCGAGTCTTCTTCCGATTCCTCCTGAGATGCCTCTTCCATAACAATGTCCTTTTT
The DNA here is from genome assembly GCA_017365405.1 of Cadophora malorum. NCBI lineage: Eukaryota > Fungi > Ascomycota > Leotiomycetes > Helotiales > Ploettnerulaceae > Cadophora > Cadophora malorum. The sequence continues at coordinate 46,754 of JAFJYH010000037.1, forward strand.
TACCACTGGAAGGGGCTTGAACTGAGCTTCGAAATGCCGCCGAAAGATCTCCTGCGCGTCCAATTGTTCCGACTCTGATCCCTCACTCTCCGCTCTCTGCGCTGGCTCCTTCCTATGCAGGGCCCTCTTACGTTTGCCCAATGTTGTAGACATGCTGTGCTGCTCTGGTGTGGTAAAATCCTAATTGTGAAGCTGCGAGAAATATTTCGAGATGTCGCGAAACTAATAATTATTCCTCCGGTGTTTCGCCGGGCCGATCCTTGACATCAACCCATCCCTCCAGCAGCCCTCCTTCTTCGTCCAACATCAACCTCTTCAACCATGACAAAATTTCGCCCATGCATAGACCTGCATTCAGGGCAAGTGAAGCAGATTGTTGGCGGGACATTGACTACGACATCCACGGATCTGAAGACTAATTATGTTTCGAAGCTACCCGCGGGGCACTTTGCACAGCTTTACAAGGACAATGATCTGGAGGGGGCACATGTTATAATGCTGGGCCCGGGCAATGAAGAAGCTGCCAAGGAAGCACTGGCGGTATGGAAAGGTGGTCTGCAAGTTGGAGGAGGTATAAACGACAAGAATGCGAAGCAATGGATTGATTGGGGAGCGGACAAGGTTTGTGAATGCTTATGGGAAAAGATAATAAGTGCTAAAGTGCTGGCAGGTTATAATCACATCTTTCCTCTTCCCGTCAGGCAAGTTCTCTCAAGAACATCTCGACCTAGTTTTGGCAGCTCTTGGAGGTGATAAGGAGAAACTAGTCATTGACTTAAGCTGTCGACGGAAGGGAGATACTTGGTTTGTGGCTATGAACAAATGGCAGACCATCACTGATATGGAAGTGAATGAAGGTAAGCGCTATATGTCTACCCTAATCCTTCTCTCAAGCTCTAATATTCTTTAGCATCTATAAAGTCACTCGAAGAATACTGCTCCGAATTCCTCATTCACGCCGCCGACAACGAAGGTCTTCAAAAGGGAGTAGACGAGAAACTTGTGGAGAAATTGGCAGAGTGGTGCAGCATCCCAGTCACATACGCTGGAGGAGGAAGAAACCTTCAAGATTTGGACCATGTCAAGACATTAAGTGGTACTCGTGTTGACCTGACGATTGGAAGCGCTCTCGATATTTTCGGCGGCTCTGGAGTTACTTTCGAAGAGTGTGTTGCGTGGAATCGAAGCCAACCAAGACGGTAGAGCTTTGCAGCAATTTACCATCTAATGTCAATCTCCGTTCTTCAAAAATTAGCGCAAGGCGAGGGCAACTACTCAGTGTTCACCATGGGTCTTCCGATCGGCCACCATGTTTGGAGCCAAATGGGACTCTCCTGTTCTTTGCACCCCTTGATGTCGACATCCGAGGTATGCAATTCAAAACCAACATCTCAAATGCAAACAACAAAGACCTTAACCATATTGAAATCCATTTATAACATCTCAATCCGACAAAGGCTTCGCAACCGAGGAGATTGGAGAGTGAAGGTTGCACTTGGCGGCGCTGAAGTTTCTGATCTACCAGACTTTTTCACACTACAGTATGGCGACAAGATGCAACATCCAATGCCGCTGTCATCGAAGCAATTCAGCCGCTGGGAGCTCGCATGGCACCTCGCAATTGCGGAAACTCGAATGGCTCATATCGAGACCGAAGTTCGTAATGCTCGGCTGTCCATCGGAAAGAAGAATGGCCACCCGTCTCGCCCGAAGAAACGTCTCAAGCAGGCATCTTTTGGTGGAAGCAGCTTCTTTGACGAAAACAACACACGAGCTGGTGATGCTCTTCTGGAAGAACTTGAAAAATTGTTCAGACAAATGATGGTTCTCAAGAAGTCTAATATTGATCTCACCACATCCAATTCAGCGCTTGAAGAGTGCTTAAAAACACCGGCGTTGGAGAAAAATGTGATTGTACAGCAAATCGTGGAACAACGTCTCTCCTATAGGGCAGCCGTGACCGATCCACTGTACGCTGTCGGAATTGCGATCAGAAAGCGGTACTTGGAGAACTCGGCATATCATTCGAGGAACAAAGAGCTAGTGATTGCCGGCAATGAAGCTGCGCACCATGGAGATGCTCTTGCCGATGCCATCTTGTACCATAGGAGAGAAGCTGATTGCCGGGAGGATGTGTTAACCTACTCGAAAATCTATGGCCTGCCTCCCCTCGCGGTGTGGGACAACCGGAACTGCAAGCCATTCTTACAGCTTGTCACATGGTACGGCACTGTCAAGCGATGGCACCCCAACAACTTTACTTACACACAATTCGCAAAGGCATGGCCTGCGGACTTCTTCAAGAAATACTCGAAAGCAAAACCTCAGGTCGTAGCGGCAGACTTTGCAGATGGGAAGAAGGCCGATCTGATAAAGGTCCTCGAGGCAAAGTACACTATGGAAGCAAAGCAGAACAGACTCAAGCACCAGTGACTGATGCTAAACGCTCGTATGGAGGGATATGGAAGAAGCCTATAGTTCTTCCGCATACATGGAGCGAGCGGCTTCGTAGCACGTTGAGCGTGCCACTAATTCAATTACAATTCTAATCAACTTGATCAGAATGATTCTCATATGAATTTTTACTGCTCAATTTTTCTTCCTCTTCCCAATCACCCTTTTTCTTGAATGTCCAGCATAATTTCAGTACATTAATTCACATGCTAGCCAAACTATGGTTAGCGCTGTCCTCGCTACACTAAGCCGGGAGGAGCTGTTTGTCAACAGCCCACACCTTCCACAGGATAGCATCACCTTTGAAGGACCAGCAGAGCCCTTGATTGAATGTCACAGAATTACCACAAGACATCAAATTCCAAGATGGTGTCTGAGGTTGACGCCTTGAGAGTAAGACTGGCACAGTCCAGATTGAGCGCGCAGCCAGCTAATCTGGCCAGGACGAGAACGCACGCTTGAAGGGCATCGTGGTGACCCTGCAACGTAAAGCAGTGGATTCGAATGCAAATGTCGTGCAGTGAGTACAGGACATGCGACCCATGTTCCAGCGTCTCTTACGGTTTTGGCTGACCAGTGTCCCTTCATAGCTTACAAGTTGAGGGGAAGAGATCCCGCGCCACAATCAAGTCCCAGGATACGCAAATCGCGAACCTGACTGCTATGATTGAGTCTAACAAGGCAACTATCGCGTCCCAGGCTGCAAAGATCGAGCTGCTGTCCGCTTCTGCTGATTCCTCATCTGCCAATTCCGCTACGGATACTTTGCAATCAACGTCTGCAAAGACACCCCTACTGCGACGAGCAGCATGAAGACTGAAAGTGGCAGTGATGAGGATATCAAACGACTCGAAAGCGAAATCCAGCGACATGAAAAGGCAGTAAAGCGAATGGACAAGATTTTGGCACTGTTGAGAGAGGAGAATGAGAAGGCTGGAGAGGAGCTGGAGGTATTGAAGAGGAAGATGATGCCTTGCTACAAGGTTGGCTTTTGCATCCGGCAGCGTAACAGGGAAGAGGATTGGGTCCGCCGAGGTGGGAAGAGCTCGTGGTTGTAGGTTCATTCTCGATGCCGGGCGATACCAAGCCGACCTGCATCATTGTCTTGCATCCAGCCCTTCGTTTTGCAAAATAGATCGATTTGGTGATCAAGACTGACTCTGCATGCTCCACAGCCCAGCTACAATCATTTGCGACTGCTCCACGCACTACGCTGATCCTCTCGCCGACGCCAGCATCCTCTGCTTCACCGACGACCTCGAAGATCTTGACCCCAGCGGTAACGAAATATGGTCACATTACGAGCAGCAATACTGTGTTCCACCAAATATCGTGCTCGAGAACCATGGCTTCAGCAAGTTCTTGGATATCCTGAAGGGCTATGCCAATATGCAGCGCTACGCCGACGAGGGCTCTACGTCTGCTGATGAAGCTGCTAAGTTCTTGAAAAGTTCGAAGATGTTCATTGAGAAAATCTACCCCGATGGCACATTCAAAACGGACGAAGATGTCGAGAAGGATGTCATTGCGGATAATATGTATGAATACTTGCAGGATGTTGTTGGAGCTGCTGCTATCAGACATCGAACATTTGTAAAGGACTCTATCGACATTATGGGATAACTATCTACAGATGGAAGCATTTGTGTACCGCTTCAATTTCTGTATATGGAAGGTGCGTATACGATGGCTAGGAGTTGACCCGCTGAGCTTTTAGGATGGTATACTACCACATTGATGAGCTGATACCAAGAAATTTGATCCTGAAATTGAACGTTTTTCAATGTTCCGGCTCCAATTTGTGACATGGTATACGCCTACGGCGACGCGCCACTCCCCCCAACCAATCTCAATCTGAGTTCTGTGTGAAGGGATACCAAGCGCGTTTTTTGAAGTTGCGGCGGCAGAACTTGTTGTGGGGGTTGGAAGGGTCGAAGGTTGCTCACTGCGGAGTACAACAGGGCTGATGAAGTTCTCTGGAAATCATGCTTGAACATCCCTTTCAGCAGCAACTGAGATTGAGAGGATCGTACCGGCCCATGAGGGAGTTTGAGCTATTCCGGATTTAAGCAATCACTTGATCTCCACGAGTCACGCATCCTGTTCATGGAGTTTGGCCGACAATACAGCATTGAAAATGCTCCGAATATTGATCTCAACATTCTTGATAGAAACCATAGTGGCCAAAAGGAGGTTTGGGCAGCTTTTGTAGGAGTGGCTTGATAAATGGGCAGAGAGTGACTTGTGGACTGGACCTTCTGGACAAGGCGATTGTTCAGCAGGGTCATGAGATTGAAAAGACGGGATTAAGAACTGGGAGGGAAAACATGGATCTGGCCCGCCAGATTGCATTGAGATTCCTGCATTGAGATCTCAGGGACATGAAATGCGGAAAGATCTATGTTAAATACTTAAGAAAGTAACTTTACACAGTCTCTCTTATTAGATCTTGAAACCAGATTGTGGTGTGGGCCATCAAGCACTTCGTAGCAGGACAATAATTATCAACTGGTGCGACCTTGCCTACGAGCAGAGAATCGTATGGTCATGATAAAAATCTTCAAGCTATCTATCTCAAACAAGATCGGACACTAAGTCAATGTCAAGAAACACTGAGTAGTGACATGTATGATCGCAGAGATTATGTCAATTGCAAAGGATAAAGTATCGAGGTGCCTTGGTGGCGGCATTAACTTGCGGAGGAATCGTGCACGTGCTCACCTTCTGGCACAAGAAACTCACTTCTAGAGTATAAGATCTGGAGTTCTGCTTCAATTGTGAGGGAATCTACCCTAAACGAATGGGGTCAAAGCACGTGGCTGGGAATGTCTCCATGACGCCCAATGTCAACAAACAGTTTGGGGGTGCGCATCACCTTCTACAACTGCAACCTGAATAGGAAATAGCTATAAAATTTCAGGAAACGCACTTCAGAGCCTCTAAGATACCATTTCAAGTTCTATTGAACCCGTTTTCGCTGACAGCTTCCCTCTTGGTGATTTTGTCCTTCGGGTTGCCATTGTCGTTGGAGTCGCAGACCTCGCCTAGCAAATTTTAGCGCCCCCACCACAAGTACTTCGACCTCTCTTCGCTCTCTCCTTCCTTTCTTCCTTCCTCGCCACCATCAACGGAAGATACAAGATCGATTCAGATCACTTCAAACCTTCGTTACCTGACAAGCAATTTCATTTGCAAACTCAACCAACGTCTCCGGTGAGTCCCCCCTACATGATACGCAAGTTCCACCGATCGTAGTAGACAACACTGCGTTCCAGAGATCTCCCCGATCTTGAGAACTTGCTGACCTCAAATACAGGACACCCGTCTTTCGCAAGACCTTACCGCTACGGCAACACTATCACTGCAACTCGCAGATCACCGTCTCCGTATGTTCCTTCCCCAAGCTCTTACTCCTTGCCTCCTTCCCTAGATCCCAGAAGCTCACTTTTCACTCCCCTCCTGCCTCTCCACATCACCAACACGAGCCATCAGCTTCCGCCACGTGTATATCTCGTCACACTCTCTCGCAAACCATCAACTGACAGCAAACAGAAATTGAGACTTCATTGCACCTGTTATGTCGTCCCCCACCCACTCCACCGCCAATGGCGATCCGAAGCCTGGTGCCTCGGCCTCTCGCCCAATTACAACTACTGAGCTATCCAGCTCTGCCAAGATTTTCACGCCATCAAAGAATCCCCCAGTTCCAAAGTCACCCAAGGATTACTATTCCGAACAGGAGCTCGTCAAGGGTCCAGAATGCGATATTCTTGTGATCAAGCGTGTGCGCGAGAACACTTACTATGAGGACCATTGCTCGCCAAACCCAGAGAGAGATGAGGAGATGTACACCGAGAAGCTTGAGTAAGTCCAGATGCCTTCCCGTCCACAAGTCTCAGAGGCTGATATTCCTAGGCTCATCAAGAAACAGGTCCAGATCAAGAACATGTCTCGTGAGATTGAACGCTTGACCTTTGAGCAAGCCGAGTTGAAGGCCAGTCTGGAGCCTACAACTTCTAAAATCGATGCTCTTCAAAGACAAGTCAACGAGCTGGCTGCTACTTACCAGTCCAAGATGGCTACCATTGGCGAGATTAAGAGTACCCCAAATGTTCTCACCATCACAAAGGACATGTCGGCTACTGCAGTTCTCGAAGCCCGCAAAGTTCAAGCCAGGCTTGCCAAGCTTGAGCTGGAGACAATGGAGAGTGAAATTGAGATGCTTGAGGCACAAATCCTGGTCGACGCAGAAAAGGTAGCTGCTCATGCTAAAGTCTCTGACTTGGAAGTTACCCAGACTAAGCTTGAAGAGATGACCGCTGATATCGTTGTCCTCAAGTCAGAGTACCAGAAGGCTAATTTGGCATGGATCTCAAAGTTTTCAGACGAAGAGAGCACTTTGCAAACCACTACCAACAAGGACGAAACCAATGATCCTCTCATCAAGTTAGAACAGGTTTCTGCCGAAAACAAAGCTCTGAAGGGACAAATTCAGGCTATGCTCGAGAAATCAATCGCTACATCTGACGAATTTGTTGTGGGCTTGCAGCAAGCCATTGCAGCTGGTACAGCACAGAATTATGCCCAAGCTACCGAAATCGAGACTCTCAAGGCCATTATCTCATCTGATAAGGCACAACACCAAGCCCAGATTACCGAGCTTCAATCACTTTACGAACAAAGCCAAGCTCAAGCTCTCGATGTCCAGTCTTCGCGCGCATACAACAAGTCTCAAGCTGATGAGATTCATTCTCTGAAGACTTTCATCACCAAGGCTCAGAAGGACATGGATACCAAGGCTGCTTCCAAGATCAAGGACCTTGAGGATAGGGTTACAGGCTTGTGGGGCAAGATTCAGATCATGAAGCCTCTTGTAAGTTCAGGCACTCGTTCAATGTCGTTGGTGAAATCTGAAACATTATTGACGGTATCCAGTATCGAATTGGTCGTCAGGTCCGCTACCGCAACAATTACAGCGTTCTTCGCAAGAAGTACGAGGGACAGAATGTTGAGTGCAACTTGGACGAATACGAAGAAGGATACCATGCTAGATTCGGTGGTCATGCAGCTGCTGATTCCATGATGTATCATAGTCATGATGGTAGGGAATTCACTCGATATCTTCTGTTTGATCTCGACGCTGATATCACGCTTCCTAGGTTTCGACGAGATGTATCCCGCGGGCCTCTGGGAGAGAAACTTTGAACAGCTTCACTACGGTATTACTGCTCGGATGGTTTGGGATCATCGCCATGATTTCGCTATGCTGGCAGAGATCCTGGACATGGCTTCCAACATGATGGCTTATGGACCAGAGAAGAATAGGGTATTCAGGGGCGCCACTGGCGGTTCCGTTAATTCTGATGGTGTTGCTGGTGCCGATGCTGGTTCGGACACTGATGAGTACAATGCTGATGACAAGTTCGCACTTGTAAGTTCTGGCCGATCCTTTATGACCTTCTTTCTATGTCTTAAGACCCTCCACAAACATGTCATTCAACCTGTTTCAACTGCTCTGGCTGTGGTGTTTCGTAATTCTAACATTACCTCCAGGTTGACTTCGGACATGCTGAGTTCAAAAAGCACTTCGTCAAGGTCATCTCCCACATTTTGCCCTATGGAAAGACCTTGGCAATCACATCCAATGATGAGTTCAACAAGCACCAAGATCTCGTTGATGCTTTCCAGGCTATGCATGCCATTGCCTCTGATGTTGTCGAGAAGAACTACATTGATCGTCGCCAAGGAGTTGAGGACAGCTGGGGTCAGTCAAAAGTCCTCGCTTTCTTGCCATGCTCAATTTACTGACAATTGCAGTTCAACCATGGGAGAACGCTTGGATGGAATGGGGTGAGCTTGTCTCAGATGCCATCGAACTTCAGATGTGCTAGACATTGGGCGAGGCTTTACTTGAGCATAGGCGTCTATGCTTGACACATGATTGATATATCATGGGTGGGTTTATGATGATTTGTATGTGGGACTCGTGCGTAAGACTCACTTGGAACAGCTTGATTTGTCTTATTGATTGCGATCTGCAAGACTGGTTGGTTGGTTTTATGATGGATTGTATGCGAGACTCGTGCATAAGACTCCCTTGGAGCAGCTTGATTTCTCTTCATGATTGCATATTGCGATACTGGTTCGTGGTTATTATGATTGTATTTGGGAAGCCCGCGTAGGAACTCCTTCTGAGCAGCTAGGTGCCTAAACAAAAATGGCAAAACTGTAAAATTATTTGTGTGCTCTTAGCGTTGAACTGTGATATGTCTATCTTACAATACATGTGTGGTACGAAGGCATTTCTTCAAGCAGTATTCTGTGCCCTAACGCTCTCAGCTGGATTGGATATTTTGCTGAAGTGGAACGTTCGAAGCAGCGGCGCTATCCTGGAGGATCTGTTGCTGACGTCCTGACATGAACCCACCTTAACTTTCACACCTAGATAGAAACAGCTCTATATTGAAGGTTCACTCCGGGAATCTGGGGCACTCATTGAATTGTCCAAATGTGCTCTATCACTTTATTATGAGGAAATTTTAGCACGCTGACTCCGGACTTCCAGCGCCACATTGGTCGCTGATTCTCAGCGTGCCGCTGCAGGCCGCAACGCTACACTCCCTGTAATTTCAGGCTTGAACTCGCTAATGTTAGCGTACTAATTATTCTTATTTACTTTCACTTTTCTAGTCTATCAACTCAACGCTTCACCTATTTACTGTCTACCTTGTTGGCTGCCTGATACTAGTCTCTAGAGACAGGGTCTGGTGGCCTATTTTTGAGTGAATGCGCTGGTACTTAAGACTTGACTTCCTCCTCCTTGAATTCTTTTTCTTAACCACAACTCTTGACAACGACACAACAAGGTCGCCCGCGAGAAAGGCAAGTCTCAATCAGGAGGTTCTGCTTTCTGCGAAACATTTTGTTGAAGCCCAGTGTTCCCAGTGAGTCTGCCAGTCTTGAATCCCCCTGACACCCTTACAGGCTAGATTCTGTTCAGTTTGACTAGAGCGCGTCTTCGATTTCTGGACGTGTCCACAGCCAGCTACCAGCAATAACTAATATCTCTAGTTTAACACAGGTGTTCAACAATTCCAAGTCTCCACAGACCGTGCCATAAAGTCACCGAGATGTCAGACTTGGGCAAGTTCGATTTGCTGGCCGAGCAGGAGAAGCTTTCTGCTTCGCAGGCTCTCCTCAACGATGTCCTAGCTAACCAGAAAGTTCACGAAGATGGAAGACCAGCCATGATCACTGCTCGCAACGAAGTTTCAACACTCAAAACTAAATTGCAAGCCGTCCAGAACGAATTGCACAAGCTGCAAGCCAGTCATGAGTCGGCATCGAAGGACCACGAAAGCAAGAAGATGAAGTGGGTGGAACACAATACTCTGCCGAAGCGCATTTGCTTTTGTGATGGAGACGATAATGCTTCTGATTCCGGCGAAGAGGATGATTTTGAGGATCATGAAGAGCTGATTCGAGAGCGTTTCGATCTGCTACTTCAACGGAACACCATCAAGAAGCTCGCTTTTCAGATGAAACAAAAGCAACAATACCTTGACCGAATCTCTTCTAGAATCTCAGATAGAGAGTCTGCGATTGCTAACTTTGTACGCAACACTTCTGCATTGACCTTAGCACTCGAAAAGTACAATGCCAGTCGAGAAAATCATGGGTTGGCCAGTGCCCAAGAAACAATCAAGTCACAGGCCAAGGAGATCGATTCGATGAAGAAGAACACCGATTTGCTTACCAAGAAGATCATGCAGCTCACTACCGAGGTACAAGACCAAATATCCGCCCATCACCGACAACATTTGCTCATTGCACCTGTTCTCATGCAAGTCCGATCCCTTGAGGACTTCAAAGAAGACAAGGACAAGACGATTACCGAAAATATGAAAGCTGCTTACGAGGAAGGTCGCAAGTACCAGTACCATCAAATGGTAGGACCTTATGGTGCTGGGTGTGCTGTACGAGGACGTAAGTTAGCTTGGATCAGCTCAGAGAACGATGGTCTTATAATTGGTCTGGGCAACAAGGCATCTCACTACGGAATGGCCTTGGCAGATGCAACTTTGTACCAAGCATCATGCCCTAGCCCCTACAGACGGACCAAGACCACCGAGTTCCTTAAGCTTTACGGGATCGATCCTGCACTGGTGTGGAAGCACCGATCTGTTCAGAAGCTGTTGGATATTCTTGACTGGCGCGGAGCTATGAAGGACTTTTGCGCTCATTCCTACGCCCGTTCCTATGAGGCAACACCATTCCGCTTGCTCTCAGAAAAGCTGATCGGGGCTGCCAAAGGCGAAAGTATCACCACTGATGAGGTTTCAAAGCTACTCGAGACTCCAAATGCGATTAAGTCATACAATGAGATGAAGGTTTCCTTTGAGGAGGGGCTCAAGAAGCACAACATTGCGCTGGACAACCGGTGAGAATCCCCAATTCGCTCTGCCTTCTTTCTTCAAGATACTAATATGAGGAAAGTCGTCACTGATTGCTTGGATATCCAACAAAGTGTGTGGGTGAGATCTTTGAGACTCTAAGGGCTACAGCATCAATTCATTTCTCTTCGCGACATCATTGTTCGTAGCAGAATAATCATGAAGCGTAGAGTAGCACACGTCTGTCTCGGTGACGGACTTCTGTGTTTGAACTTCAAGAAGATGCCAAAGAACGCTTGCGGAATTTCATGCTTCTCAGCAAAAATTGCGTCTTCATGAAGAGAAATTACATCTTTGGCTGGAGCGCCGGGTTATTCATGTGTTGTTTCTCCCTCAAGGGTTTGGAGGCTATGGCTTGCATCATTCATTTTGCTGTTGATCCTCGCAGATATCAAGGCTGCTTGAGCTCACAGGTTCTTTTCAATCCTGCTCATTTCCAAGCACTGATGGAACAATATACACAGCATCAGAAATGAGAATGACGCCTAGAACTTATGAGTAGCGCTAGGCAAATGGAAAACTTCTTCAAATACTAAAAATGATGCTTACAAAAGAAAGCTCTGGGTGCATGTCGAATTTGTGTTTGTTGAACATATTTATTCGGCGTAGATCGATACACAATGGGACGTGTTACTGAGAAAGGATCTGCCTTCAGCAAGCCATATTCAGATTTCCCGACCAATATTAGGTTCACCGTTTTCGAACTCCTTCCGAAATCTGAGAGCCTCGCAAAATGTATCAATGTAGCCGAAAGTGTTTGGAGGAGTCTACACAACTTTCTGGCCTTTCATTCAAAAATCTAAATTCACGTACTTCAGGAGGAAAACTACATCTCAGCTTCAGGGTGCACCCAACAACGTGAAGTTGTCAGGAAAACTTCGATCCATTGGCAGCTTCTTGATCTTGTTGTCCGCGAGACTCGCAAAGAGCCGCAGGTGGAAACCATTTTCCTAGATCACTATATCTCACACACCCGGACCAAAACTAAGTTGCGCTCGATACTGATTTATGTTGTTCTAGAGCTCCTCCCCGAACCTCGAGATAGTGCACGATCAACGGTTCCAAACGAATCGACACGACGACGGCCTTCACGGATAAAGATCTGGACGAACTTGAGTTGATATTCAAACGACAGCCAGATATGCTTATCACGATTGATGAGATCAGGTTGTTCATGGCTTGAGTGTCGACTGAGAACATAAAAGCCAATCAGCTTCACAACTTCATGGCTAGTGTTCGTCAATCTGCAGCAGACAAGTCCGAGAAGCTTGAAAATGTCGGGTCCCAGCGTGCCTGGGCTGTGGGTTTATGTGCCATCGATGAGGATAGGTTGCGTCGGGAGCTTGCCAGACACAACAAGCAAGGAACGACTGTGGAAGATAACAGCGTCGAAAATTTCTCTCTGGAAGTAGTTCCACACGGGGAAGCGGCAATTTCGGACACTATGCATCTCTCCGGACTTGAAGCGGTTCCAAAGTCGAGTTGGGATATGGCGGGAGATATGCGTTCATGATGCCTTCAGCAGAAGGAGATCCATGGCTATACAGATCATCACTAATCGATCTGCGCGAATATAGCCACATGGGAACAGAAACCAAGTCGAGTATCGATTTTCATGCAGACCAAAATTTCCTACATCTTGGGTTTCCCATTGAAACATACCTTCAGTTTGATGAGAGGCATTAGTGCATGAAAATTTATGGCATTACTCCTCATAAAAGAAACTCTGGTTGTCCCTCACTATCCCGCCATCACCCCTCACCTCGACTTCGAAAAGCATTTATGACTTATAGATCTCTTCGATATGACTTTCGGTTTCGTAGCGCGCAATCCACCACCACTGTCCGCATAGCGGTCTTCTTGAGTCTGAAGAGCAATACCTAGATAAATTGCATTTTAGCTTCTGCAAGACTTTTGTTGACATGATGTAAGGAGAGAAAGGGGCTCGCTAAACCGGTGCCAATCCAGATGCAGCATAGTGACACTTGGCTGACCTTACCTCTGACAAGCTTTTCAATCTCTGCTGCACTTCCCTCACTTTTCCAATCACAATATCCCAATTTCTCAAATCGCAATACTATGGCCTGCCATCACCTCTCCCTCCCTCTCTCTTCAAGTGGGTGGCTTCTTAGAGTCTCGCTGCTGCATACCGCGGATTGCATGGTCTACGTGGTGAGGTGGTTCAGAGGCGCCCAGGCGTTTGTCTTCCTCCCGTCTGGAAGAACTATCTCCGAGGCTTACATCGTGGACACACACCTTTAAGCTTGCGACACGCATCATTTCATTTATATTCGCTCTTCCAACAAGCCAGTCAAAGCCCCCTTCAAAGAGGCTTTTGGGGTGACAGTGAACTTGTGAAGAGGGATTCCGGGGCTGAGCGGCATGCTCCGTTTAATTTTGTGGCTGCATAAAATAATTCTATGTTTAGCGACGAGATATTGGCTCTGGGGTATCACAAGCCAGGGTCGGGCGCGAAAGGCTTGAACAACCCCAGGACCCCTTTTCTATGCTTTTCTGGGGTCGCGCATTCCATAGTTTGCCAGTGGGTATCTTATCGTTCGGACGTTGCGGTGTTGAAGTTCTGTCATTGCTTGACCTAAGTCAGGAAGCCAATCCTGGCAAAGTCAGCTTGCTGGAACACATCGGGCTTCTGTTGGGTGAGAAACAAAAACAATAGATCCATGCAACCCCCGAGAGAAGAGCTAGACTTCACCGGCTAGCGGGTGTTGCCGTCCTTGGTCTTTGTCCCTCCCAATGCGGACGTTGTAAATTGATTGAGGCTGAAATCCGTGGAAAGTGTGGTTACACCAGAGGGTGTCAGATCACAAATCACTTACAGACGGCCTGTTTCTACCAATCATCTACATATGGCATGATTAGAATCATGCGCTGAGTTCAGCTGTCACAATTGGGGGCTCAAAAGAGGCTTAATATGTAGGTCGCGATGTTTTCTTTTTAATGAATGTAGGCTACAAGGATTCCACTCGAGTCAGCAGGCGGTAGGCCATTGCACAAGGAAATCCTATATCTGCTTCTGCTTCCCTATCTCACCTATTAAATTTCTCGTACGCCCTGTTCTCATAGCAATAAAGCTCCTTGGCCACACTACAGCCATCAACATGGAGTACGAAGTGAGTTATTACTAGCTTCGGCAAGAACTCATATTGATGATTAGTAGACACGCCCACAGAACCATGCTTCCTCGACAGTCGATATCAGCAAACATTTTGATGGGAGTAGAGGATGGTTCAAAGGCTTCCGATATCAAAACCCTACACTACGAGACGTGGAGAAAGATGGACCACTGGCCCCGGCACCTCAACACTTTCACCGCGATGTCTTGAAGCGGGAAACATATCGCCCGAGAGATCTCGCTCGATACATCAGTCCGACCTTTGGAAAACCATATCATATGCTTGTACAAGCAGCTCCGGGCCCGAATCTACAACCCCCAGGAGAATGGCGACGTCGAAGTGTGGGTGGAAATGCACCGACCCTGCTGAGAGTTGCGACATGGGCGATAAAAATGCGCGACGATGAAATAGAGAACATTGCGTTAGCCATTGGCAAGTCGATTTTGGTTGTACCCGTGATATTGTTTCTTGTGGCTTGGCCAATTGGAGGAGGTTCAGGAGCGGCCAGGTCAGTACACAGATTTCTGATTCTTACTTTCTCAAGACGTATTAGTTCCACGGCAGATTTTCCATTGATCCGAGCTGACCAATTACCCATCCTCCCCAGATCAATGTACTTGAACTTCCCGAATCGATGCTACGAGTATCCAAAGCATGCTCTAAATGCCTTAGACGCTGCACCAAATGCTCCAAAGAAAGTCCGGGGCCAACGAGATGACGACGGGGACAAAGAATACCTCGTCAAGGGGGAACAAAGTCGCCTAGTCAGACCTCGAGCTTTGGTTGTGTGTCGAAACGGGCGATGGGAAACGGTCACGGATGGTAGCTATACAGGACTTTACATTGTAAGTTATCCCCTCACTCTCCCGCCTCCTCACCTTGCATTGCAGTCAATCTCTGAGACGGTTTTTGCTTTCGACTCTACGATCGCTCTTCATCGCTACAAGCCCTCAGACAGCATATGCTGACTCGTTTCCCACAGTTCATCAGTTTCGCAGCTGCCGAATTCTCGATTCCGGGCCCCACCTCCGGAGATCCCAACCTCAAGGTACTCGACGAGCAGACCCTAGACACCAGAGCGAGACGTCTCGCTCAGAAGCATGGAGTTCAAGCATACTGGTGTGATTACCACTGTCGCGCATTGCAGCAGCCAGAAGCAACAGATGATGTCCATCGCTTCTGCGATGTTGTGAGAGGAGCGCACCAAATTTGTATCGTCCTCCCAAATTCATCCCAAGAGTTTCCAGACCCCTTGGTCTTCTTTGGAGAACGACTATGGTGCTTACCAGAGGTTCTGCTGTCCCGAAATCACAAGGTCATGCTTTGTACACCTGGTCCGAAGGGTCTCGAGGACGACGACTTTACCGAGCTTGTAGACATCATGGAAATGGTTCATAGATGCTGGGCCGTCAAAATAGGGTCAAATGGTCGCCTAGAGCGTGACTTCGAGAATGAAGAGAACTTCAGACTCCTTGCCGAGCACTATACTGGAACTCTGTCACTCTCGCGTCTCGAGCTCATTCAGGTCGGCCTTGCAGCTCTCCGTTCTAGGAAGTGGAGAGAGTTCCAAGGCGGAGACATGGCCTACGCTCTAATGACTCTCCTTTCGAAGCGACCCCGCATGGATCCTACAGACACTGAATTGCAAGCCTTAGCTCGTCTTTCTCTGGCCAACGACAGTGATCGCATTGTTGAACGTATGCTATGCATGGACCAGCGCCGCCTCCCTGGCTCAGCAGCCTGGTTTAACACCACCGACGACCTGGGTGCAAACTTGTGGGATATCGAACCACTCGCACAGGTTGCTGGTGTTTGCCATGATGGATCTATCATTATTGATGGCTGCCATGGCATAAGTATCAGGTGGAAGGATATCCCGCGCATTAATTTCCTGATTCGAGAAACATGGAAGAAAGCCTGGGCAGCGTACGCACTTCGCAGTGGACCTTTGTGGTTCATCATAGGTGCTGTGTTAGCCGCAATTCCATCTACTCGCGGGATAGGAGCTTTCTTTCTCGTGTTAGGTATCTTGCTCCTCGTTTCGGCACCTCGAAGTATCACTGTCCTCTATGGAGGTAAAGTCTGGGGTGCCACACCCTGGCTCATCGGCTTCGAAGGGACTCTTCCCCTCGAAGAGATTGAGCACATGACTTTCGGAAACTCAATCGGACGCTTCACGTACACACCAAGCAGTGGACCATACTGCTCGAAATTGAGTGGTGAGCGAATTGGTGCAGATCCTAGTGTCAACTTTTCAAAGTTGCCAAAGGGGCACAGACTTTTTACTCTCATCGATACGGTAAGTTCATGCTGAAAACAATTCAATTGAGAGACGCTGACAGGATAGGGTACCATGACTGTGACAGTCTTCGCCGCCGCTCGGCCACCATCCGTTGCTCTGCTCTGCGGAAAAGAAGGCGGTATGTTGAGAGCTGTTCTATGCTCGTATGAACGTTCTACAAATTCTTTGGTGAAGGAATGCGTCCTCAGAATGGAGACTCCGATGTGGGATCAGAGTTCCCTCATGGGATGGACGAAGCTATCCTAAGGTCTCACACCTTTCCTTTTTGGGTTTTCAAGTCTGCCGGTTGTTTCTTTTGTTGTTTCTGATACCTCGGGTGTTCCGGGAGGAGTTAATACGTATGGGTTCTTGATTTCCAGGTCGCTTCAGCAGAATTGCGCCCCTGGGGAGTGACTACACGATGCTAATCGATTTCTTCTCATGTCTGTTCCTCTCGATGTATCACGAGTTGTTTAAGCCAGGCTTAATGATTAATTTCCGAACTTTAAACATTACATTTAATTGAGGTAAATCTGTGCCAATCTTCGCTCCTTCGCTCATCATTCGGCCTACGAGACCCTACTTGCATCGCATCTTAAAATGAATATCCGTTATCTCGTCCATGATCCTTGGTACCATCAGCTGCAGACACTCACATCCTGAAAGTAGTAGCTGTGTGAAGTCAAACCAATGCTAGAAGTACCTGCATTGCAGTCGTTGTTTGTTGTTCCCGTGCAGACTCTGATGTCGGAAAGAGCGTACGAAGTTGACGTAGCGCTCCCAGTCGACAACCAGAATTCCGGACTTGTATGATAGAAACCCAAAATACGTCCAGGGAACCGCGGAATGGGGTCATCGGTGTGTGTCACTCTGTAATGTGCTCCGGCCTGAGTATCCACGAAGTTGACGAATGCTTCGTTGCCAACTCGAGGGCTACCGTACGAATAGACGTCGCATGCATATCCGGCCTTCCTTAGATATGCAGCCGCGATGGTGGCCACCGCTCCTCCTAGACTGTGCCCGGTAAGGATGATTGAGTATGAAGGGTACGCTGCCTTGGCGCTCTTGACTGCCGCCATGGTGTTGGACTTCACGTCTCCCCATGCGTAGAGAAACCCCTGATGAGCTTTGCATCCTGAAATGAGATCTGAGCACGATTCTTTAGGCACCAGAAGACTGTGATGGGCATTTCATCAGTAACTTTTCACCCGGGTGGGAGAGTTGTCTTACTCGGCGATGAAATTCGCGAATGATTTCGTTCCTTTGTACGAGATGACGATGGTTTTGTTTGCAGAATCGATGCCTACATATCCCTCAACTTGGGATTGATCGAATCTTGGAGTCTGTCAGCGACTGTAAATCTTGTTTGAGCCTTGTAGTAACTAACCCGAGGTATGCGTAGTTTGTGACGGAGTTGGCTGCCACGGCTGGACAAGCATTATAGCCACAAGTTATCTTCGAGCCAATCTTTGAGGTATCAGAATTACAGTATGCAGCTGCGGCATGCTGGACGTAGTATTTCATGTTGGTCAGGATGCCAGCCGTAAGGGTAGTGGTCGTCGCTTTAATTCAGTCAGTGTCTTCAAGGGAAATGTCTAGTGGAAGAATTTACCCCGCTCCTCCAGAAGAAAGGATCCATTGTTGAGCAGAGTTATGGGGGTTGAGACAACACCTCCCAATAGAGCGGCAAACGCCAACAGATCTATAGAAGAGAATAGCATCTGGAAAAAATAAAGAAGACAAAAGAATTAGTGAGTGACGTTGTCGAAAGGTAAAGACCGAAGACGAGTTGGACTGCAGAACTCACACCTTGGACTTCAGCAATTTGCTCCAACTATGTACAGAAGTAACATACTCTGGATCCATGAGCGCGATTGACGCTCAATCGACGAGCCCCTACCGAGAGACATCCGGCCGGAAACTTTTCAGATACCGGCAACGTCGTAGTATTCCGAAGTTAACGCTTAAGTCAAATCCGATGTTTCCTGTGGGCTTGTTTCTGCGATCAGATCTCTGGTGGGGTCAAGTATCCTGCGCAAGTGGATCTGGGTGGAACTGAACTTCGGAGCATAGATGGCCAAAACTGCATCATGACTCCACCTCTGTCACCATTTTCGGACAGCTTGGATATTTCCTTCCACGATGGGACATTGAAGCGAAATAAACACATCGGGCTGGTCGAATCTAGCTGGTCCCGTTGGGACCTGCAGGAAACAGAGTGAAGTTAGGGAGAATTGAGAATGTCAAACCCACTTTTTAAACTTTTGTGCTCCTGATTTTCCTGACCTTGATGTCTCAAAGTCAAGTATTTTTCAAGTTATCCTGCATGACTGCTGTTGATTCCCGGAGTAAGAATATTTCCCGTCTAGAGATGTAGACACGAACAAAGATAGGAGACTCGATAAGTGTTCCTACCCGGAATCTCGCTTTTCAAGTCTTCAGGTCTGGAAGAGACGCCATCCAATCAATGGCTCGGCTCCGGCCCCGGCCCCTTTGCTCATAGCAAGGATTTCTCCATTGCTGATTGAGACAGACAGGTGCTTCGACTATGCTCACGAGGTGTTGTTGAAATATCAAATTAGGGTACCTGGGTTTTCGATTTGACAAAAACGCAGCTTAGGCTATCCAACATCGTTACTCAATTATTCCAAGACTTCAAACAATCAAGCGCGGCTCAACCAGCAGCTTGAAGTGGGTTCGTGGACCACGATATATTTCTCCACTGCGGTCCGCCAGATCTGTGTCTGCGATCCCACACGTGTTATCGGAGATAGTACTCGTCTGGGACCAAAATCAGAATCAGATGCCGAGGTCCTTAGGGGGCTGCATCATTATTGTCGTTTGAGGTTCGTCGGTGATAGAGTGTCTGAGGCGGGAGTCTTTTCTCATTCGATGCCTAGGGTGCTGAGTCAATATTGTCATGACAAAAGGAAACGGGCATGGGTGAAGTGCTCTCTTGGCGAAGACTTTGATGTGAGTTTTCGAGTGATTGAGATATTCCGGATGTTAGTTTAGGACGAATGCAAAATGGAGTTTCGGTCGTAAATGCCTCCCACATGCCCGATTTGCTTACCTGCTCGGATTGTGGACCTCGGGTCAAAGCTTCCACCCACACACACTGATAATGCAACTCCCCAGACCATAACGCCATTATTGGCGAGTAGTCAAAGCGTAGTGTGGATAACAAACCACCAAATGTGGCAAGAAAGGCTCCGAAAGGCACATCGAGAGGGTCCATTCCTGCACGCAGGTACCACTTGTGTCCGATTTGAAATGTTTTCATGCTGTCCACCTGCTTGGTAAGACATAACTAATACTCAATCCTGCGGCCTACTCCAAAGGGTTATTCTCGAGCCCTGATTTTTGCGACTGGTACTTGACGCGGGCATTGAGGAGTGATGTATCTGCCTTGGCGTAGTTCTCCTGTCGAAGCTTGACTCGTTTTGTGGCACACCTACGAAGAAAAGGGGACTTCACACCAGCCCAAAAAGGTCTTATCTCTTTCGGCCAAGGAGAATAAATAATGTGGGTGCAGCCATCCTCCATATGAAGTCGAGTCCGACTCAATGGTTTACAACCGTCCGAAGCGAACCTCGTTGCTTTTAGAATTTGACCTGGACGACTTGCGAGAACGATGGTCCAACATTGCGGCTCAACGACCCCCATCTGAACAGAAGCCGTACTAATTAGAAACTCGGTCGCGAACAGCAAAGATGGCAGCTGAAAACCGTGGGCCAGAGTTAGCTGCAGTCATTATATTTCTTATGGTGTTCTCGCTTGTCACAGTGGGCTTGAGATGTTACACGATGGGCGTTGTTCTGAAAAGATTCTTTGCCGAAGACTGGTTGTCTGTTGTTACACTTGTAGGTTCTCACTGAAGCGCTCAAAGGGACTTAGCTGACCCTTCTGCAAGGCCATTTATGTGTTCTACTCAATATCGGCGCTCATCTCGATTCGATGGGGCCTTGGTCAACATGTTGCAAACGTACCGATAGACCACCATCCTATCGCACTTTTCTGGAAGTACATCGGGCAATGTGTCTACGTCCTTATCTCAGTGCTCGTCAAGTACATCGTTGGCCTTCTCTTACTACGGATCTGTTCACGCCAAAGGTGGCAAAGAATTACCATCTGGACTTTACTTGGAGTCGTCACTGTCTTTAACATGTTTTACGTCTTCATCGTTATTTTCCAATGTATGCCGATCCAATTCTACTGGTATCGATACAGCCCAAACCCACCTGTCTCTGGAAAATGTAACCATTCAAAACTCGCCACCATTCCTACTTATGTCAGCCTGTTCTTGAATGTGCTGTCGGATTGGATCTTGGCGCTCTTGCCGATCTCAGTTGTATGGAATTCAAACATGGACAGGAACACCAAGATTTCTGTCGTTGCCGTCTTGGCTATTGGATCCATGTAAGTAACATATTCCTTCGACGATTTGTCTCTGACTACTTTGATAACTCAGTGCATCACTAGCAACAGTTGCGCGAATTCCTTACGCGAAACAATTGTTGTCTAACCCAGACTACCTCTACAACTTCACCGACCTCGCAATCTGGAGTACGGTCGAAATTGGCCTCGCACTTAGCGCATCCTCTCTAGCAACACTCAAACCGCTCTTTCGCAAACTCCACATTCTCGTATCAACACGCAACGGCAGCAGACTTGGAGTTGGAACAAGCGGGCCAGGTACCAGTGGCCGTGGAACGAAGGAAGATTCTGCCTGGCACTCTCGAAAGAGATCGATCCCCTTTACACCTCGAAACTTCACTGAGATCAAAGACGAAGAGACCGAATTAGGTGATATACACAGACCAGCGGCAAAGAGCGTGGTGGGCACTACACCCTCTTCGAATCCATGTATTTCTGTTCCTTTGGATTCACACCAGCCGAGTCGTCCTCAGAGACCTGACTTCAAGCACTTTGACTTTTCATAATTTATGTAGTTCAATTTTTGTTCCCTTGAAGAAGGCTTCAACTCAAGATTTTGATCAAATCACATCATAATAGAACTTTACCACGGGATATGTATCGGTTGAGAAGGGAAAGTTCTTTGAGAAAATGATTTGCTTTGAGAATAGAGGAACTGTTTGATGAAACAATGAACCCAAATCCACATGAGTCCGATGACTAGGGTAAAAGACCAAAAATCAACAGTCTATGACAGGCTTTACAGCCAAATAACCACCGCCTCTAGACAACTTTCTCAAGTCTGTCGTTGGTAATGACTCAAGGTTGGAAGATACCATGACAAAACTAATCCCTTCGCTTAATTCATCGCGCACTACATGCTCCCTAGGTAGCTTCAATCTCTAGTACAACCCGTGAGTTCACCTCACCTTCCAACCAGAATCTACCTCAGATTTCTCACCATTTCCTAGAATTCGAGGCTTGGGGGCTCAATCATCAATCCCTGACAACTTCGGCCTCGTGCGGCGGCAGGCACAAATTCTCTCGACTGACGCGGTATTGACATCACCACAACGGCTATCCAGACCGAAGGACCAGACCCAATCGAAGCTGCGCTCAGCCTAGCCCCGAAAGCCAATCTGGAACAAGATGATAGCGACAACTCCGACGCAGGCAGCTTCCTCGATGATGCCACGAAGGACTTTTTGCCTTCTTCATGGGTCGGCAGCGAAGAGAAGAAGACCGTGTTTCGTTACAAGCCTCGAAAGCGTGGAGCGATGAAAGTCAAGGTCGAGGTAGCTAAGCAGTCCTCAAAAGCACTAGCAGTCGCCAGAAGACCGACTTCGAATCAGGAACCCCAGCCCACACCCAGTCCAAGCTCTTCAGAAACAGAACTTCGTTCACCCGCCATCGACGGTACCACTTCTACCCTTGTGACGTCTATCACACCGCAAACTCCAATCTCATCCACAACATCTACCACCATGTGCCAGCAGAGTACCGTCACGATTGGACGACTTCAAGTACAAGCTTCATTCATTCGTCAGCCACGATCGCCCCTTGAGGCTTTGCAAGAGCAAGTCAAATCTCTCAAGCACGAAGTGGGAAAAAAAGATCGAGATGTCAAGTCCGCCAATCAAAGAGCAGCAGCCTCAGAATTGGCGCGTGCCAAATCAGAGGATGAGAAGAAGAAGATCGAGAAGGAGCTAGCTGCGAACAAGAAAGTACTTGAGAGAGCCATACAGGTCAATCCAAGACGAGCTGAGGAGCTTGGAGAGCTGAAGAAAGATCGGGACGACATCGAAGGGCAGCGCCAAAAGGCAACATCGGAGTTGAAGAAGCTGCGTGAGAAACACGAGGCTTTGACCAAGAGACTTGCCATGTCAGGCAAGAAGCTTAACGTAGTGGAAGATGGTTTGACCAATGCCAATGCCAGAATTTCAATGATTGCGATCGAAAAAGCAGGCTTGGACATTACCATGGGACAACTCACTCGAGCAGCGACAACTCAGCGAGCTACTGTGCAGAGATACCAAGACGAATTAAGGCAAGAGCGAGCAGACAACGCCAGATTACAGAACGAGAACCGGGATCTGAGCACACAGATTTCTACCCTTACTGAACGATTGAGGCTAGCCCAAGCACTTTCCACTCGAGTTGCAGCATCATCCAGGGTCTCCGCAGAGACGCAAACTGCCATCACTGACCTGAGGAATCTCCGAAGATCGAACGACCGATTGACGCGAAACTACAACATACTCTTACGCGACTACGATCAAATCAAACAAGCTAGAGATACGAAGGAGAATGAGCACCGAGAAGCCCTGAATGTGCAGGCCACTCTGCGACAAAATATCGATCTGTGGCAAGAAATTAACAGATTGAACGAACAGTCTAGCTCACGCTTGAAGCACGAGATTGCAGAATTGAAGAAATCCCAGGATCTTCTCAGCCCACTTGTTAAGATTGGTGTGGATATTCGGCTCCGCAACTTGGAGCTCGCGCGAGAGACAGCACTCGATGTACCCACCAGCGATCTTGATGGGGCAATCATTCTCAGTGGAAATGTTGCTGCTCATCGTGCGAACGGCGCTGTCGATGCCGCAATCTTCGAGGCCGGGTTGGTGCCAGATGGTTATATCGAGGAGGCCTCTAAGGTTTTCAAAGCCTTGTATCACTGCCAACCCTCTGACTATCCTACTCAATGGGTCTCCGGAATCAAAAGTCTTTTAGATTGCCGGGGTACAATCAAGACCGTCAAGGCTGTGGCTGGATCTGCCGATTGCTCAGCCCTGGAGAGTGCGCACTCACGCCTTGACTCAGAGCTTTGCACGCAACATGACAACTTGTGGTCCAGAGAGGACTTTGATACTGACCCAAGTGTTGAAGAGCGACTGTTGAGATTGGAAGTGACCACCGAGGAAATTGTTGACATCAAGAGAAGCAAGAATAGTCGTTGTCGAAGAGCTCGATATAGTGTAAGTTGCATTTTTACTCTCGGCGATCAGGCGAACTGACTTAGCTTACAGGATGTTGATTGCTATAATTATGATGACGACGATGAATGATCGTTTCATAGATGCTCTGTGGAAATACTGTATGATAGGGTTGTGGTTTTTTATGGCAAGCTGTCTCTTTCGAAGATATTGCAGACGTTATGGTTCTGGCTTGAGAAGGCATGGCAAGATTTGTTTTGCAGACGATGTGCATCGAGCTGAGATGTCCGCCCTGGCTGGGAAAGGCTGTGCAAGTATCACCGGCTTCCGCCCCTGAACTACAAATTTCTCGCTCGAAAGATTGAAGCTTCGAGGTTTGACTGATGGAGAGGTGGTTAATGTACACTACCCAAATCCCGAAACTTTACACTGTTCTGACGGTGGATTCTCCTATCATCGTGATTATAGATGAGTAGTGAGCAGGTGGGATCAGCAGCTAGTTTCACCGATCAGCAGAATTCGCTTAACTTTGTTGACATCATGACGGGAAGATCTTGACAAAGGTTTGAAACCAAGAAATCCAGTCTGATGGATATAATGGGCTTTGAGGAGGATACCACATATCAGATCTTGTTTCCCCCAACGGTCGTCGTTCGCTTTTCGAAGATGATAATAGCCGACAGAGATGTGAAAGACTTCATCCAATCAGGATTAAGATCGTGACGCGGCTTCGTTCCGCGATTAGTTAAAGAATCTTCCATCGCCAGATTGCGTACCGACTCTCGTCCAGCCGCTCTGAAAATGACGGAGGGAAGCACATCTTCTTTACCTTCACTCTTCCGCGAATTCACCGGCCTATCCATATCCCCTCATAAAAGCAAGCATCGAAGTGATCAATCCGTCAAAGAGCCAGATTTTACCACGGGCCTTGGCTGGTGGAAGTCCAGCCTCACCAAGAAACGTGCGAAAGACTCATATCGACATCGAAGAAAGGCCACGAGTGAAGATGAGGATATTGATAACGTGAGAGAGGAACGCAATCATGAGCGCAAACGTCTACGGCGGGCATTGCGGGAGCTGGAGGAGTTGCGACGGGACAGGGATGAGCTAGACGGCCAACGGCATAAAGCGACCACAGATTTGAAGAGACTTAGAAAAGAAGACCAAAAGAAGAAGAAGAAACTTGACGAGTATAGAATACGGTTTGAAGACCAAGAAAGGGATTCGGGCCGACTTCGCGCCAATATCCGGGCATTGCGCAGAGAAGCGTCGGACAAGGATGAGAAAATTGTGCAGCTGACCAGGGACGAGGCTACTTCAAAATCCAAGTATCAGAGGCTTCGTGATAAGCTCAAACGAGAACGAGAGGAGGTTTCGAGATTACAGGATGCTTTCTCGGATCTGAGAGCGCAAAGGACTCCAATTACAGACAATCGAGATGCCGCTGCAAGTCTCAGAGCTCTACGAAAGCGTCACGATGAGCTTGGTAGACAATTTGAAGCCTCCCGAGATGATCTGAACTCTCTGCATGCAGAGAAGATACAGTTGGAGAAAGACTACGAGCTGCTCAGGACCGACAGGGATGATGCCAAGCAATGTCTGGTCGAAGCAGAAACGGAAAATGCTACTCAGGCACAAGACATTGAAAATCTCAGGAAAGCAAGGGCCAGCCTTGAAAAGACTCGAGACCTGCTTCAGCCGATACTTCAAATAGGTGTAGATATACGATTGCGAAATCTAGAGTCTGCGAGGGAGATACTGCTCAAGATCAAACAAGATCAGAAAGACAGGGCAATTATACTCGCCGGTAATGTCGCCGCGCACCGACCAAATGGATATGTCGACGCAGCACTCTTCGCAGCCGGATTGGTCCCAGAAGATTACGTCCACGAAGCTACTCGAGCATTTGTCAAGATGTATCAAGTCGCTCCTGAGAATTATGGTTGCTGGACGCCCATGGTCCTCCGCATGATCGACTGCCAGGCGACAGTCGCAACCGTTCAAGTACAGCATCATTTCAAGAAGTTTGACACTTCTGACTTGAGAGCAGAACACGAACGACTCCATAAATTCCTCGTATTTCGCCAGAAGAGACTTTCTCCAGAAGAGTTTGAATCTGATGACAAGGCGAAGAAATTGCTAGCAAAAATAGAGGTCATCATGGAGGAGATTGTGGACCTGAGTCGGGGCAAGGGCAAAGGACGGAAGAGATTCCAGGCTTTCGTATGTCCCTCGTAATCCGGGTCACTTTAGGTCTGACATAGTTTTAGGATTACGAAGAGAGTGAAGACGAAAAAGAGATATCCAAAGCCGGCATTCAGGATATGGGAATAAGCGCGGGCAGCATTAAGCATGACAAGACTCAGGGCAGTTTTGAGACTTTTACAGATGAAGAAGAAGGCTCTTCGGAAGAGGAAAGCGAATCTTCGGAAGAAAGCGAAACATCAGAAGAAGATGAAAGTTCCGAAGATGACTTCGATGAACGCGGAGAAGACAACGTCGAGTAATCCGTGGTTGACCAGATGTGGTTATGAACTTATGAGTAATGATTGAAACAAATTATGAAGCTGTGCGAGAGATAGTCAAAGATACCCCACAATCTGCAGGCAGATTTTCGTCGAGGAAGATTTGGCATAAGAATTGTCTGGATTAGTTTGAATGAAATAGGCCAGTCATACGTTTTGTGGATGGAAGGTGAGTGTGGTTTAGAAAGCTTTCCATTCCACAGAGACATTTTCAACAAGGCCATTCCGGATGTTAGAGAAATATTGGAAGTGATGCTCGGACTTTTGCATTATCGATACTTATCTAGAATGCTGGCAGCTGAAAGAAGTCTGAAATACTGGGTATCAGGTGATTCCAGAGCTGGTAACGTGACGAGCTTCCTCGCTAAACGGCTTTTCCATTCAGCGCGTCTCCCAACTTCGCAACTTTCAATCACTCAGCTTCCAATTGCAAGGCAGCGGATTCGAGATATCCATATGATTGGCTGTCTGACTCCTGTCTCGGCAGTCATGAAGCTTCATCT
Source organism: Cadophora malorum (assembly GCA_017365405.1). Lineage (NCBI taxonomy): Eukaryota > Fungi > Ascomycota > Leotiomycetes > Helotiales > Ploettnerulaceae > Cadophora > Cadophora malorum. The sequence continues at coordinate 73,456 of JAFJYH010000037.1, forward strand.
TGTCCGTTGATCCCCCGTCAGCACTGCGATCTGCGAGAGGTAAACAAACTTTTGGTGGCATCGAGCTCGGTTGCAGACTGCCTGATTCTGGCCTTAAGGTAAGTTTCTGGATGCCCTAGCGCAACTCACTGTATACTGATAACAAGTCGCAGAGGCAGGGCTGATACAATTTTCAAAAATGGCCAACAAGAAGAAAAAGAGGTCGAAGGGGGCAGCGCCAGCAGACGCGACACACACATCTACTGCCCGACCAGAAGAACGCTCAGCGGCGTCATATGAGATTTACACCGCCAATGTCAACAATCACGGTTCTGAATCCTCTGCTGCTGCACATTCCCATTCCAAGATGGATCTAGCTACACCAACCGAAGAATTCGACAGCTGGGAAGAGCAAGAACATATTATCCAGTCCCCCAAAGCCGTGAAGAAGGCGCTTCAAGTTCCAGGTTCATCGGCAATTGACCTCTTCGATCGGTTCAGGGACCTGGACTCCACGTCGGAATGGGTAAGCTGCTATGAACCTTATGGAAACACAGGAGAGCGACCATTGTTCAACGTTGCTGATTGCTGGATCAGCATTCTCCCTTACCGTTGGCAAGAAACCAGCCAATTTTCATTGTTCAAGGATGAAAAGTAAGGAAACACGCTCGAAGGGTTCCATATTAAGCTTGGTGGTACCCCCTGGTTCTGATAACGTTAAAGACGTAAGTGATCATGACATGTAAGTATCTGCCGCTACGTAATTAGACCTGAGCAGGAAGGGTTCCTTCCTCTTTTTGTTTGGGGCTCGCTAAATTCAGCACAGTCCCACTTCCCGCCCAACGGCTCCAACCTTCTTCAACTTCACCTAACACTGGGGCAAAACTCCATCTCTAATCCCATTGAGTATCCTGTGCGAAGAACGAGCCCTTTAGGTCGTCATTCATGGTCTAACGACAAGCATCATGAACATCGTACAGGCAGAATGTCAGAGCTCTGAATATCGACTCTCCTCCCAAGCTCCTTGTCGTTTCAACCCGCAGGCTGCCGAATACATTCCACGATCAGTCGTCTTCCCTCCAACGTTCGATGTAGCTCGGTACTCCACAACTCCAGACTTGCTGTCTGCATTGAATGTCACAGAATCGTCCCAGACAAGTGAGGCTCTCCGAGACAAGCTCGAGTCCGATGCCAGGAAAGCGAAAATGGATCGTCGGGCATCAGAGAGAGATCTGAATCTTGCGAAAGCAGATATTGAGAGTCTACAAAAACATATCCGGGAGCTGATGGACGATGCTGAGACCGATCGAATATACACCGAAGACCTACGCCGTCGTTTCGAGGACCTGGCGCGCGAGAACGAGAAGCTAGTTACGGAAGCCAAGTCGACTAAAGTGAAGACTGATGAGCACGCCACAAAAGTCAAGGAGCTCGAATCGGAACTGGAAATACAAAAAGAGAAGATTGGACGACTCGAGAAGGAGCTACATCTCAAGGAGTCTTTGTTCTGAGTCGGCGTCGATATTCGCACAAGATATCTGGAACAAGCCAAGGAAGCCTTCTGGCACGTCAAGACGTGGGATAAGAGGTCCGGGGAATACGTTCTCAAGAAGTACGAAGTTGATCCCACGACAATTGAGAAGGGCAACCAAGCAGCTCATGGTGGAAATGGGATAGTGGATGGTTCTCTGTTTTTCCTTGGCAAACTGTCAAGACAATGGGCAACCAAGGATACCGACCCTGGAGTCGAGAAGTCTCATGCTACCGACGCTCATTGGAGAAAGCCGCTTGCAACAGAGCTCGATGTGAACACATTCGGATACGTGGCAGGAACAACAGATTCGGATCCAGGCAATATCTTCGAAGATCTCTATCATTACCGACCAATAGTTTACGTCACCATGCCAAGCCAAATTCTAGAGGCTATCGACGGTGAAGCAACTATCAAGACTCTCAAGTCATTTAAAGAAGGACTCGATCGACCCTTGGCAGAGAAGCAACAAGCTTTGGAGAATGTCGACGTTATTGTTGCCAAATATCCGAAGCTCTTGAAGGATGAGTTCGATCTTGATGCAGACGTGGTCAGAGGAGTGGAACGGGTCAAGGCTTTGACAGACATGATTGTCAGGTATGATAGGAAGAAGAGCGGCAAGGCAAGTGAAGGTCGAAGACAAAGTAAGTGTATCTACACATTGCGGTGTCACTATTAATTTATCTCACTTCAGATTCTTCGTACTCCTTCTCGGGCTCTTCCAGGGTTGTCAAAGTTGAGGTTGCACAAGCATGGCTGCATAAATGTGATGTACAGACCTACGATCGGGGTCAAGGACCAGTGGATCTGTAAGGAATCGCATATTGCTCTCATTGACAGAGATATGGCTTGAAAGAAACGGCGCGTAATGTACGACTAGCATTGATCATCGAGTCCTAATCAAATGCTCCTTTCGCTGAGAAGACGAACTTTCAAGTCGTCCACGCAATCATCGGAATGGTAGCTCCAAGTCTATTTCTCCAGCCTCACCACGCCCTCCAACTTTAGATTACATTTGTCCTCTGAGCTCAATTCAGCTGGTTTGCTAAGCTCGACCGTCCGTTTCACTGTCTCAATTCCCAGTTTCTTGGCTTTAACAATCATCATTTCCACGATCAGCACCAGCGTCTCATCAGTATCCATCTTCCAGCTCACCATCCTAACACAAGAACCATGCAACGCCTCCGCAATCTCTTCACCTACCGATGGATCTTCCATCTTCGTCTCGAAGAGAAACGGACCAAATCCCTTCGACAGGCCCACAAGCATCTCCATATTCTCAAGAACAAAGTTCCCCACCTTGTACTCCATAAAACCAAGATAATGAATATAATCCATGAGCTTTATCAAGATAGTTCTCGCCATCAATCCATTCACAAACTCTCTCTACGACGCTCTCACTCTCTCCATGTCTCCAGGCGGGAAGGTCTTTGAGGTTCTGTCTTCGTTTTTTTGGGGGTGAGACAAGTCGATATAGTTCGTCCGACATACGATTAAAGTTCACTTTGTCGGAATTTTCGAGATCGCCTGCTTTGTCGCGCTTTTGGTAGTGGTCGATTATCCAGAGCATTGTCCAGCGCTCGTGGCCGTCCAGGCCGAGGAAAACGGGGATGAAGTCTTTGGTGCCGGTTATTTGGGAGTATCACTCTTCGTCTTTGGTATCTTTTTTCGTTCTTGTCTCAGTCATGTAGGAGGATAGACGTTGATCGGCGTCTTCTGAGGAGGTGGTCTGTGAGGACGACTGGGGGATTTTGAAATAGATAACCGAAGGCAGGTTGCTTCTGAATCTGGCAGGACTGTGTGGCTATGGACTCGTTCAGATATGCTTATGTATGGAACTAGAATGATGGACTGAGCTCTCTGGAAGTATCAGGTTATATACTTAGCTTTTACATGTTGCGGATTCATTTGAGGACTTTCAAGTCACTCTTAACCTGCTACCCTAGAAGCTTTGGTTTCACAATAACATATTATTAGTCCTTTTACATTGAATTTGGGACTTACATCTCTGCCATTCCCGGAGAGCAACAAGCAACAAATGAGTTGATCGTACTAAGGTCAGGCTTTTATATTACAGACGGGGCATCACCACTGCATCACACCAGAATCCAGTCACGTCACGTACGTACGTTCGAACACGGATATGCCAGCCAATTCATGACCCTTTCAGGCCCCTCCACTCTCCCCGATATAAATCAAGCTTCACCAATGCTCCTTTCTACCTCACCATTCCCACTAACCCCCTCAGTCTCAACCCTCAGCCCTGCCATAAATCCACACAACTGCCCAGAGTTCTTCGCCTCAGCAGGGAGCAGACAGTTCTCAGCATCGTTGTCTGCAAGCCAGCGAGCAGTCCACTTCTCGTACCCATCTTTACCAAGCCACCATGGCGCCGCTTCGTCGGCTGGCGAAGCGAAAGCTTCATGTTTTGGTAGAGAGGTGATGGATGACGACGAGGATGTGGAGGACGAGTAGGATGTTGTGCGGGTCAGTGTGGGATTTGGTTGGGTGGTCATCGCACTCAATAGTTCGGCGAGAGTGATAGGGACCCAGTCTGAAATTTGGATTTTCGAAATGGTATGGCTTGAGCAGGAAGGCAGGCCTTTTCACTTCTAGCTCTTCCTTTTTCCTATGCTTCGACTCTGTGGTGGAAGGTCGGGAGGATTCAAACATTTTATACTCGGCTGAATGAGCGATGACTTACAAGGGCTTCAATCTTGGAATGAGTGCTGTGATTAAGTCTCGTCGTAAATTGTTACACAAGGTAGATTTTCGAAGTGCACTTTGAAACAGGTGCAAGAAATAAACTTCATGATTGTCCGTTCTGACTCTCAGATAATGCGACCAGGCGCGCGCAATGTTAAGTAAAGTGTCAAAGATAGAGGGGAAACATTGTGTCAAGCACTATTCAAACCCATCTTATTGGACGCTCCCTATCTACCTCTATCAATCATCGGATCAACGGAAAATAGTCCTGGGAAGGACTCCAGACAAATATCTAGAAGTTCGGCAGGACATTGAAACCTAATCCGGATATTTTCAATGAGAAAATGTAGTTCCACAAAACCATGCATTATATCTGTAATGCCGGATACACTAGCTAAGGTTCATGGAACAGCAGCTTCAGAGCGGCTACAATATCTCACACTTACTCATCCTGTGCCCCTGGCCAAGAATATTTGCTAATCTCAGAAGCAACCCTAAGAGCCTTCCAGTGTGCTTCATCCATCTTCTCCTGATGATACTCTGGCTCTGTCCCCTTCTTTCTCCTAGGAGCTTTCTCTCCTGGCAGTACTGCTTCAGGTTGGACAACAGACAGAACCTTGACTGACTCATCTTTCCAACCACCTGGCACTGGCGGCGGCACATCCATACCAGTCATTATCGTATCTTCATCCTTATCTTTGGGGTTATTCTCCTCTTTTCCATCAAATGATACCTTTTTCTTTGGCTCGTCCGTGCTTAGTATTCGGGTCTGGAGAGCTGGACGAGTCGGTTGGTCAGTAGGCTTGGCAGGGTCTGCGGGGTCCATGTCGCCCGTGGGAATGGTGTTTTTACGAGGCGGGAGAGCTGGTGGTGGCGCTGATTCTGGATAGTAGCCTGTAACGTGATGGCACTTTGGCTCGGGGATTTCTACTCGTTCCATTGAATCACAAGCCTCGGGTTTGGCTGTAGTCGTGGCTGATATTGGGTATGGACAGAATGGAGGCACTTGCGGCGTATAATTTTGAGGGGGTTCAGCAGGACTACCTTGATTCTGGACGTCCATAGCCTTGGGACTTGCGACTGGTGCTGGAGTTGTGCCTCTATTTCCAAGTCTCTGTTCCTTGGGCTGAATTGCGTAGATTGGTTGAGCCAGCGGGGGCGGTCTCTTTTGAAGCTTGTTCCGTGGACGTTCTGTCTGCGGAGCATTCACTTTGGCTGTTTCCAGAACAGCAGCCTTCTCCGCTTGCTCCATCTTCTCTTTCTCGACCTTCCCTCTCTCGATCTTCTCATTTGCCAGTCTTTCCAGTTCCTCCTTTGCCCTTCGTATCTTCTCTTCTGAATACTCCGCTTTTCGTCTCTCCAATTCTTTCTTTATGCGCTCGCTGTTTATCATCTGAGTCTCCTGCATCTTCGACCTCACTAGCTTCAGCATATCGTTCACTGCAATCAATAGCTCCATCCAGTCAAAGTCGTTGTACGACCGAAAGTTCGAAAGTCGCAAAACCTTCTCAAGCAATGGCTGTAGCTTTTGAGCTTGTCGTTGGAAGCTGTTGTAAGGATATTTAGCGCGACGAGCAGCGTCTTGTGCGATAATATCCTTCACCATGTTAGACTCACGATCGTTGACGCTAGCGGTGATTTGAGGCTTGATCTTGTCCGTGGGATATGCCAGGTTGTATTTTGTGATGAGTACAAGAAGCTCCATCTTGGTGGGCCCCTGGTATGCCATTCTGAAAATGGTCGCAGCAGACAGTGGAGTCAGGTTTGAGAGCCTGGGAAAAAGTCTTGTCTTGAACTGCGAGGCTGGTCTCGATGTGGGAATTTCTGGGTAGGTGGAATATATGACTTTCGAACGAGTGCAATCGAGACTGAGATGGAGACTTTAAGACGAGCGATATGAGGTCTTGGCGTGAATCCAAGAGTAAAAGAGATGCGAAATGATTATTCAACGATGTGATGTCCTCGAATCACTAACTCAGCGGAACACTTTACGACAAAACGCTCTGAGTATGGGCACTAATCTCGACAAAATTCCTGCGACTTCAGAACGTAGATTCGTATGCCTTGCAACAAAAATGGAACAGAGCATATTGAGGTTGACCTTCGGCTAGCGGCAGGTCGTCGGCATCACCACGTAAACAACGATGTCTTCATGTGAATTCCTCTGAGGAACTTTTCGCAATTATAAAGTCGCAGTATTGGTCTCCAAGTTTTGAAGTATCTAGGGGCGAGTTCTACCTCGAGTTCCAGCCATGCAATCTCAGAGGTCAATATTGAGCTGGATCGGACCTTCCTCATTCTGCTGCTCGACGGAATTCCCTGCAAGCGTTCTGAACTTGATGCGAATCAAATCCTCACATAGAGATACCAGAAACGTGGCAATTATCTACTGTTATGTTGATCGAGGTTGGCGCTTCTTATCAAAATAAACAAAGGAACCTCCCCGATTCGGTAGGCGCGGCTCACATACCTCTCGCATCGCAAACCGGACAGAGTGAAGACTTTCAACCCACACAAGCAAGATTGATCGAAGTTGAGATTCAGCTAAATTGATCCCGCTTGTTATGATAAATCATCAACATGTCTTACATTACACCTCCAGACATCGGTCGGATTGAAGGCATGGTTGGAGCACCAGCCCCGAAGCTACCAAACACAAGTGCATGGACTTGGTTCTGCTGTGCTGTATGTGTGCCCATATTCTATCTTCTTTCAAAGGCCGCCCCTCTAAGGAGAATCTCGACTGACTGTATGAACAGTGCTCGCGCGCGAACCAGCGTCCCAAGGAATCGGACAAGTACTCAATCTGTCGATCCTGTCAACACGAGGTGAGTTTCCCCTCAGCCCCTATGGCTGCGACGACTGAGCTTCCATATGTTATATTGCAGCGTGTACTGACCTCTCTCAGCGTTGCCGATCCTGCAACATCCGCTGGAACAACCGCACCATCTCCCAAGTGTACTACAAACGCGCCTACGACCGCACCACTGCTTTCACCGACGGCAAGTACACTCCCAAAACCTACTACCGACTTGAGCAAGAAGACGAGGATGAGGCTGCTAAACACGGATTGGAGACGATGTGGGGAAAGAATGCGAGATTGAAGAGGGAGGAGGCGGAGATGTGGGCGTTGGCAGAGAAGTTAGTTGAGGAGGAAGAGGCTGAGAAGGCTAGGCTGAGGGGAGGTCCTGCTGTTAGTGCTCTAAGATGTCTTGGAGATGGTGGCAGCAGCGGCTTGGAAAGTAGAGAGAGTGGAGCTAGTGAGGAGAGTGTGAAGGGCGATGGTGATGATGTTGTTAGTAAGGTCAAGCGGTTGGTTATCTGAGAAGTGAGAGGGCGGGTTTGGCGATGCTCTGAGAGAGAGGGATCATGGGCGTTATGGATTCATGCGAAATCTGCAAGGCCCCAGCTGGGCTTCGCCGTAGAACGCAGAGCGTGCATTGACTTCCAAAAGGGCGCCCCTCAGGGAGCAGTCCGAGACTTTCAAGCGAGAACGCTGGAAAGTGTGTTAACGAATTGAAAGAATCATGGCACCTGGAATGTGCTTCGCAACGGACCGGTATGTGAATCACCCCATATTCTAAAGTCTATTTCAGGTATTTGAGCGGAGGAGCCTTGAATCAAGCAAGATCCTTACATGAACGTGGAGCAGAACCGTTTGACTTCAAGGTAATGTTTATTCAACTCCAAGACTATGCAGTCTAGCCCAAAGAGAAACCCAAGGAAACTCAACCCCAGCATTCGAACAGCACATCAACCTCGACGATGTCAGCAGTCACCCCTCTCCGGCACGTCGAGAAGTCCCCGAAGTTTTCAAACAAAATCTATTGGTACTGGAAATGCTGCTACGTGAGTGGTTTTCTCATGAAGTTGGTATAAAGACACATCTTTAACATGAGTTGTAGTGCAGCTTCTCGACGAACATGCCCAAGACTGTGGAAGAGTACGGACTGTGTAGTCTTTGTAGCAGGGAGAGGTGTAGAAGATGCTGGATCATCTGGAAACGACTAGGGACATGGTTGATGGGATGTGCGAGTAAAATGAAGGAGATTCAGGGGGTCCTGGGCGCAGTATCAGGAGCAGACAAGACAGATCTACGCAGCGAAACAGACTCGGCATTCTCAAAGCAGCGAGTCTTACTTGAAGCATCGTGTCGAGTGGTTATCGAACAGAAGTGTCCAGTGAAATTTATACAACCATACCTAATCTATGTGATGGACCACAGACTGAATCCAACAGACCTATTTCCCAAACGCCTGCTAATTCAAAAATACATCATGGGTCGCTCGGACCCGCCTCCTCATCGCTGGACGTGTTCGGCCTGTCCACCTTTTGTCGTTTCCCTCTGAACAGCTCTCCTAAAGTGTTACTCAGACTCCTTGCTCGTGTCATTCGACTCGACCCTCCTGATCCAGGAGAAGCGCCCAGGTCATCTGCTTGAGCGCTATACTTCAGTGGCGAAGTTCCTAGCTGTTCCTCATCGTCGGTCAAGTTCGGGTTGCTAAGTCTTTGCGACCCAGACTTGGTTCTTCTCAGCCCTAATCTCGGCCGCTTGAAGCTTCGGCTTCGTGGGTCCATACCACGTCGTAAAGAGTCTGCAACTACCACACTCAATCCGCCAGAGAGAGGCGATAGCAGAGGCCCTGGTAACATCCTTGAAATAGAATGCCTTGCAGGCGTCATCGGCCTATCTGGTGGTGGTGGAGCAGGGGGCTGCTGCTCGTTCGGGTGGGTATGTGGATTTCCCTGAGATGTCGTCCTCGTTAACGTATTCGAAGGGTCCGCAGAGACTTGTGCTTCTGATGGAAGTACTGGTGAGGACAGCGTAGCCTGCAGCCCAGGATGGGGAGACGGCTGGAGAAGGTTGTCGGCTGATGGCTTCCATGGGTTGGTAAGAAGTGGTGTTTCTTCGCGCGGCGCGGATGGCGTTAGCCTGACAGAAGGCTTGTATGATGAGCTGGAATACATTCGTGGTGTTTGCGGTCTCCCTGGTGCTTCGACAAACGAGACATGTGACTCTCGTCGAGATGACAGGCCTTGGTCGTCACTCGCTCCATCGCCGTTCTGAAACACGCTTGCTTTCATGATCGATTCCTTTCTTCGAGACTCTTCCTGGGCCACAACATCGTCCTCGGTATGCTCCTGATCAGCAAGAACGATTCGCTCCTCTCCTTCCTCGTCTGAATCCTCCTCTTCATCTTCGTCATTCTTCGATCTCCCGCTGGTAATCAGAAAGACGCCAAAGAAAGTCAAGAGACAACCACCGATGAACTTCGAAATATTCTCAGCTGTGGCCTTCTCGAAATCCCGGTATAAGATCGCACTTCCAATAATTACAGACAAAGTGAACATTACAAATTGTACAGGAATGACTTGTGTTGAGTCAAATCTTTGAAGCGCCTTGTTAACATATTTCACTTGCATCACGGCTGTTGCAATCAGTACGGCCAGGAGAGCATATGTCACCGGGGTTGTCAAAGCCCTCCAAAGTGTCGATGAGAGCATTGAGGCAACACCTTTGGTGGACAAAGCAGTATATCCACCTGATCGTGTTAGAGGTAGCACAGGCTGGAATACTGACCACTTACCAAAAAGTCCCACAAGTCCCAGATCGACCAAGATTGTCTTACTGCCATATCTTGGGCTCGCCCAAACAAGCACTGCAATGAGGCCAATGGTCACGCCAAGGTATATTTCAAAAGCCGTGGTCGTGATAGCCCCCCATATTTCATGGGGACCGAGTTTCTTTTCTTCCGTCTTCGCACTGAGAACGACTGTGACAGCACCACCTACGGCTACCACAACTCCCCAGAAATCCCGGTAGCGAAAACGTTCCTTCAGCATGATGGGAGCAATCACACAATTTGAAATCAGAGCCACCACACCCAACGGGGATACAATAGATGCGGGCGCAAATCCATATGCCAGGAAATTCCCTGCCTCTCCCACTGTCATCAAAAGGATCCCTCCCCACCAATAAGGGGATTGCAGATAATTCGAATGGTTCTCATGTGAACAATCTGACGAGTCCGAATTGAAAGAAGACGACAGAAGGTTCTCCTCCTCCCCATTGTTGTCCCCATCCACTTCAATAACATGTCCGTTTGTATTTGTAGTTCCATATCCTCCGCTCGACTTCGCAATCTTCTTCAATTTTTCTTTCCGAGCCATCCGCTCTTCGTGTAGCCTTATATGTGCATATCGCTGGATGTTGAGTGCGAACGATATCAGGATGTTGCCAATGATCGCGGTGATAATTCCAATGAGAGAACTCCATCGCTGTAGTTGGGAATCTCCCCCAAGAAGCGATATTGCATCGTATGGGCTCGGTAGAGATGTGACCTGGGACAGTTTCACTGCAGGAAGTCCTGCCGTTGGTACATTATCGAAGGTTGGCGTGGATAGAAACATATCAGCTAGTCGTCGCAATGCGGCGTATCATTCCAATCGTGCCTCCCGGCAGGCCAACTCTTCACGGAGCTGCGGTTGGTGTGAATTGAAGTGACATGAGGATATATGAGAATCGTCCGAATAGCTGGTCGTTGTTGTCCGCGGATAGTAGAATAGCAGCGAACTGTGAAGTGACGATTTCATTCGGGTGGCAGTCGTCATCTCAAGAAACTTGGGTCCCGCTGTGTTTTACAGGTGCAGGGATTGCGATAGCAGGGAGGCGTCAAACTTGCGGGCGGATCAGGGGTCCAGGCCATTATTCCGCCCAAAAATGGCGATTTTACCGATTTACCAGTATCACCCCGCGTAAAGTCACCTAGTTTTTGGTTCCATCCAAGCTTGGGAAATTCGCTCTCAGAGCAATCTACATCATCTAAAGAACCAGCACAATGAGCGACGATGAGGGTTATGAAGTGGAAGGACCTGAACTGGCTGAAGATGATCCTATGAGAGCATTCTTGCCACAAGCTTTTGGCAAGAAGTCGAAAGAGGCAGATGTTGCGGCGCAAATTGGGAGGACGAAGAGAGCTGTTGAAAAGGCACCAGCTGCAGCGAAGAGCTCTGAAGGACATGAAGATGGTCAACGGAGGATGGCGCAAGAGCCAGCTTCGAAAGACTATGGATCCGACGACGATGACGACTCAGACGACGATTCGGACCAGTCCGATGACGATGAATATCCAGTGTCGCATGAATTGGTGCTGAAGACACACGACCGCGCAGTAACAACCACTGCTGTAGATCCATCTGGAGGAAGAATGGTCACAGGGTCAATCGATTGCACCCTGAAGCTACACGACTTTGCGTCCATGACCCCTACGACTCTTCGAGCATTCAAGAGTGTCGATCCTAGTGCTTCGAAGACTTCTGCGAATTCGGAAACCCACCCTATAAACCATGTCGAGTTCAATCCATTGTCCGGAGGAACGTTTCTATGCGTCTCAGCACACCCGCAGGCGAAGATAATGAGCAGAGATGGAGAGGTTCTGGCGGAATTCCAGAAGGGAGACATGTATCTGAGGGACATGAACAACACAAAAGGGCATATATCAGAAGTCACTACTGGTACCTGGAATCCAGTTGACAAGAATCTGTGTGTAACGGCTGGAACAGACAGTACATTGCGGATATGGGATGTCAACCACAAACGAAGCCAGAAAGAAGTCATTGTACACAAATCGAGGGCTGCTGGTTCTGCTGGAAGGACGCGAATGACTGCAGTTGTATGGGGGAGTCCCATGCAGGGCGGAAGTAATATTCTGGTCGCTGCGGCTCTGGATGGAAGCTTAGTGATGTGGAGTGGAGATGGACCATTTTCTCGACCTACAGCAGAAATTCGAGAAGCTCATAAGCCAGATACATGGACTGGAGGTGTTGACATCAGCAACGATGGCCGGATGGTGGTTACGAGAGGTGGAGATGATCTAATCAAGCTTTGGGATCTCCGGAAATTTAAGACTCCAGTTGTGACAGTCTCACATCCTTCAACGTCAGACGTGTACGGCATCACGAACATCAAGTACTCGCCAACATCCTCGAGTATCATCACGGGCTCGACATCTGGTCATCTCCATATTTTAAATCCCGGAAATCTGAAGCCAGAGCTGGTCACACCAGTAACTCCAGGATCACCTCTCATTACTGTCGAATGGCACCCCAAGCTCAACCAGATCATCACAGGGTCTGCCAACTCCGAAGTGCATGTCCTCTATAATCCTAACACATCTATCCGGGGTGCAGTCGACGTCATGTCACGAGCACCTAAGAAACGTCATGTCGACGACGACCCGAACTTTACCACAGATCAGTCCACCGGTCTTTCGGGAGACAGTATCGTCAGCGCTGGAGGAGTTGTTACAAGTGCTGGCGCAACTTCATTCGCGGCTCGTCACCCCACAGTCGGTCTTACAGCTTCAGGACGATCAAGAGATCCTCGCAGACCACAAATACCCATGGTTACTCCATTTATGAAGAGTCAACCGGACGAGAAGCACATCAATGAGAGCATTTCTTTGAGCAGCATGAGAGACGAAGATCCTCGAGAGGCTTTGCTCAAGTATGCGGAGCTGGCCAAGAAGGATCCACTATTTACAAATGCTTGGAAGGATACGCAGCCCGTTACTCAGTATGCCGATTTGAGCGACGAGGAAGAGGAAGAAGGGCCTGATAAGAAGAAAGCAAGAAGATGATAGAATATGGCGTGATTTACGGAGTATCTTGGGTATCTCGGATATCATGGCGTTGGCAGGCTGGGACTTGGGAGCCGATAACCTGCGTTCTGAAATGTGCATATCAAAATTTAATTGACATTGAACTGAACACCCATAAATCTAGGGATATCAATGCTGCCGAAGTCTCCTCATTGCCATTGTACAAGCGTTCTGTTTCGACTCCTCTCTTTGTTGTTTGGCCACTACTATACTTGTCATTCAACTCCTTTGAGGAGATGGCAGTGTTGATTAGATCCTGCAACATCGCTCTGATCTTTCAAAGCGGATTATTTCAGAATGCTTGGCAGACATCCATGTAGCCGAATTTCTTAACATCGACAGCACACCCTGCTCAACGCAGTACCCTGGATGGTGACTCACCAGTGTACTGGCCGAATTAAGGCATTGCCAATTCAATGTTCTACACTGACGCATCATATGTGGGAGGTTTGGTTCTTTCGGCTGGATTTGCACGGAATGTTAGTGCTTGTGGTAGTCACAAGACAAGTGAATAAGCAGAGACGACGCAGTTCGTTTGACTTGCTGCTGCGATCACTATGAGGTGCATAGATCATTCAAAGTCGTTGCTCATTATCTCATTACACCGCTAAAGCCCTCGGATCTTGTATAGCTACCCCGATGTCTGACGCACTGTCGTGGGAAAAAAAAATAACCTATGTAAAACTGCCACCAGTCTCGGAAATAGCAAGGCACCATTGAGTAAACCGCGTATTAATAAAGAACAAAATCGGCCATAGACAGATCCTCCTCGGTCCAGACCAACGGCTTCAACGACTTTGTATTCCACATGTAGCCCTTGCAAGCCTGGCCAGCAACTTGATCCGTGACTTCCGCGTGTGGCAATCCCAGTCCTTTACTCAGGTACATAATAGGCTTCGACTGCTCAAAGAGTGCGATCTGTGAATGCTGTCTGAGTCTCTGGTGGTGTAAGCCTCTATCATAGTATACCTTGGTGACACTCGTGTTCCTTTTAAGGCAGAACTCGACCCACAGACAGTCCAGAAAGCCCTGTGGACCATCAGATCGCACCACGAGAGTTCTGAAATTGCGTCCTCCGCTCCAAAGACGCCGTGGAAGCACGCGACGCAGAGGGCCTAAAGCGTCATCTCTGTTACTGGTACTATAAGCATGTATCCGATATTATGGAATGACGGCAGACTTACTCGATACACAGATTTCTGGTGTTGGCAATAGCTTTGCGGGATACTTTCTTCAAGATGTCCTTGGTGATTCCATCGAGAGTGAAGAAGTTGATCTTGTAGTACAACTCCAGAGCTTGCGGGTACATCTCTTTGTTGCTGCGCAGCGCAATCACCAAAGGTGGTGTCTTGCCGCCAACTAATTCGATGCAGTGCGAAGATCTTGTCGCGCAGCTCGTAGGGTATTGTTCTGAGAGAGAGACGAGTGGTGGCTAATGCTGCTGCTGTTGAGCTTGGCATTGTTAGGGGCAGCAGCGGGGGAGACCTGGTTGATCATACTTGGGCCGGCTGGCGTAATGGCTTCACGACGTTCGTGATATTTGTAGGAAGTATAGGATCTGTGGCTTTCGAGGGCGGTCTCGCTGGTCGAGGGCATACTGATATCGTCAGATGTGCTACCGGAACATGAATTGTTCTGGTCAGACTCGACGAAGACTGGGCTCATATTTTCGACGTTGTAGAATTGACTTGACACCATCGAGATGATAGATCTGGTGAAATGCAATCTTCTCCTCGCGCCTCTATTATGATTCGAGCTATGGTCCCGAAAGACACGCGACGGAGTGCAAGTTGTGGTGGATGATGAAGCTGTCCTCCCGAAATGGATTGAGATCGAAGTGAGAAGTTGGTTGGGAGCCGTAGCAAATCGCGAAATGGAGTTGGAAAGTAGCCTATCGGTTGGAGACTTGAGTCCACCTTATGTCGAAGAAGGAAGTCACGTCGCTGGCTCGCTTAGGCCGAATTGAACGGTAAATACTGAATTGGTTCTAACTATACTACTGCCTTCAACGCATTTAACCTGAACTCGGCTAAGTGAATCGGCATCCTCTGCGAGATCGAATTCGATGTAAGCAGCTAAGTGTAGTAGCTCGAAAGACTGATGGTAACTAGCACTACTGGCAGGTTCGGTATGAACATCGCGAAGCCTAAAACATCACGACGAAGCGATTGCTTGAACAGAAAACCGAGATGAACGCCAAACCTTAATTTCGGAACTTAGTGTAATGAGACTACGATCTGACGAAAATATCTCATCGGCATGGTGTGCTCTAGAAATAGATGGAGGTAGCCTAGCGTTCTAGCCTTCCATCTAAACTTTAGTCTTCCAAATATTGGTTCCTGTTAATTTATTCACAATATTCACAACACATTTTTATTCCATAAATTTCATGAATATTAAACTCTTCATTCTGTTCAATATCTATCGCATAATTCACCGGCGGTGCCTGCCGTAAGCGAACAGATTCATCATCGAGGAAGCATTTCGATGTGGCTGACAAGAATTCACTTTCCTCTCTTCCATCCACGTCCGAAAAGCTAGAGATTATTTCAGGCAGGATCATCATTCAAGAAAATTTGGAGAACTTGGAATTTCGCAATTGCCTGATTGTTGAATCAGAATTGCTTCGCTGCAAATTTTACGACTGCGTATTCCAGGAATCGAAAATTATGAGATCCAAAGTCGTGACTTCCATAGGCACGGGAACTTTATTTCCCCAATGTGTGCTTGTCAGATCTCCCGAGGCAAGTCAGCCAACTGTGCAAGACCTGCAACTTCAGGGCAGGATTATGCTTCTAGAACCTCGCGTCATGGTTGAATTCACGAGGAGGACACTCAATCGGATCGAGTTTATTAAGAAGACGTGGGAAAAACTGCCAAATTTGTTCCCGTCTCCGAAACACACAGACGACCCAGTCTTCGTTAGACTGCTTACTATTCCCAATCATATCAATCATCATGATCACTTTGATGAGTGATCGAAAAGCATAAGGCATATTCCGAAGTCTGAAGACTTCCAGTTGTCTATTGGATACTACGGAGATACGACGCATCTGAATATCCGTCTTGGCTATCTTATATAAAGAAGCGGTCACTCTCATCGATCCTTGAATCTACATCGGAAGTAGCAAACGACCCAAATAACTTCCGAAATACCCCGTCTCCGCCAACTACCATGTACAATATGTCTGAAGAGATCGTTCTCATCACAGGAGCTACTGGCCACGTCGGGTTCAGAACACTCGTTCTCGTTCTAGAAGCTGGTTATCAAGTCCGCGCCGCTGTTCGATCTCAAGCCAAAGTCGAAGAAATCCTCGAAACAAAGTCAATTCAAGCCTTAAAACCTGGATCCAAGCTCAATTTCACCATTGTTCCAGATCTTACAATTGATGGAGCATACCAGGACGCCATTCGAGATGTCACTTACGTTTTGCACCTCGCGTCTCCAATGCCACCTGCATCCGACGAGCTCTCCGACTACGGAATGACCTTGATCAAACCTGCTATTGCAGGCACAGTCAATATACTCAAAGCCACAGCCCTCGAGCCTCGAATCAAGCGAGTCGTGATCACCTCGTCCGCAGCCGCGCTCATCGAGGCAAAATATCTGTTCGAAGAAGACACGCCACTGGGAACGGTCTGGAACGAGAAATCTCGGACTGCAATTCCAGAGGGGCCGTTCTCATCGTCATTCCACGCTTACCACGCGGGCAAGATCGCTGCTTTGGCGGCCGCGGACGAATATGCCACAGATCCAAAGACCAAGTTCGACATTGTGACCATCCTGCCGTCGTTTGTTCTTGGTAATAACGAATTGGTGACGAGAGCTCCTGACTTAGCTCTGGGGAGCAATGGTCCAGTCATGGGAGTTGTGCTTGGAACCAAGTCGGGCATACCGCTCGTCAGTAGCACTGTACATCTCGATGATGTCGCGTTCATGCATGTCAAGGCTCTTGATCCTACCATTCCTGCCGGAACGTACGTCGCCAACTCGGAGGGGTATGCGGGTACGTTGTGGCAGAAGGCGGCAAGGATTGTTGCGGAAGCTTTTCCTGCTGCTGTTGCAAAAGGATTGTTGAATCCCGATGGAGTTCAGCCGAGTCTGAGTACCAGACTTGACGCGTCTCTCTCAGAGCAGGTGTTTGGCTTCAAGTTCAAGAGGTTTGATGAGCAAGTAAAGAGCGTTGTTGAGCAGTATCTTGAGCTTTTGGGATGATTACTACCTCGTACTAGCTTAGTAGGATCTGTTACAATAGGAACTTGTAACTACACCTCGTTCTTTACCACTGTAAAAGTTACATTAATTCTGTCTGTCTCGGATGGTAGACGTGGATTGAGGTTAGCACTAGAAATGGAGGGGTAATATACTTCAAGGGGGAAACAAAATTAAATTGCGACGTATTTAGAATTTTTCTACACTTCTTGATTGTGAGCAATCGCTCATACGGCAGCTAGCATGGTTGACCGAATAGCCTCGTCAATATCTTTCGGCCGAAATCCAGGTCCAGAGCTCAAACAAACCGCTTTCTGAAGTAACTCTGAAAATAGTCAGCATTACTCAATCCAGAATTTAATCCAGCATTCGAAGGTCCTTCTTACCATACACAAGCTTGTTCGTGCTTAGAGTTACCTTCCTACCTCCAAAAAGCTCTCCGAACAAAGTCTCCCCAGCTTCACTCCCAGCAATGAAGGAATTTGGAACGATGAGTGAATCTATGCCGAGCTTAAGATTAATACCTTTACCTACCAAAAACTGCTGCACGGCTTCTGCATCTATATATTCTGCGCTAGCATCCAGCATGTGCGAGTTTGGCTCGCCGGCTCCCCCTGTTGTGCACCATTCACCATCGTCGCTTATCTTTGTTGACGCGGACAAAGCCAGTGGCTTCGGTAGAGGACTTGCAGTATCCTTCACATCTTTGTTGCTGAATGTGCCAGCAGTATCTGCACTCGATTCTCGAAGTAGCTCTCTCATGTGTTGAGTGATCTGGTCCCTTGTGCTGGTGAAGATGCAGAATCGGAACCCTTTGCAGAGAAGTGGGTATGGTGTAGACTTGGATGAGATCAGGTCGTAACCTCTTTGCAAAGCTGCGATTCGAAGGTGTGCTGAAAAGGGAAGTTTGATATGCGGTTTGTAATCCAGAATCTTTAGAGAACCAGGATTGGTCATGGGCTTGAAGCTGACCAGGGCGGGATCAATTGAAATCGCTACACCAACGCTTGTGGCCACTGGAAGCTGAGGACTATTCGACTCGGTATTTGGTTGGCGTACATCAAAGGAGGTTTTCGTATTGTCTAAGGTATGTCAATATATATCCAAAAAATCAGATTAATCAAGCTACCCGTTATCTTTGCACCAATATCGATATCTCCTTCTAAACTCCCAGACGACTTGGCAATAACCCCGTTGATCTGCCTAGCAGCATGATCAAAGCGACTGGAAAGTTCGACATCGTCCCTGACACAGTCACGACTATTCGCAAATCTTTGAAATTGGTCAAAGGCCACCTGTACCTTCTCCAAGCTACCTCGTAAATCTCTGACTTGCTGCTCCAGTAACGCGACCGTCGCCTCTTTCCGCTGGCGATACGCCTGCTGTGCGAGTCTAACTTGGGCTCTTCGACGCTGCATCTCTGAGTAAATATCTCGAAATATGAAGAATCAGACTTACATCGCTTGCGGACTGGGTACTTTGTTTACTACGATTTGACTTGGCCTGCGTGGGTTGTGAAAACTCTAAGCTCTCATTCGTAGCGCCTGTCTGACTTGGCCCCATAAGATACGGAGGAAGATCTGCAAAAGTCAACATTGGTGGTTGAACCTCTGCATGCGTATGCGTGTGCTGTAGATACGGTGCCTGAGCGAACATTTGGTTTTCGAGATTGTCGCTGGCATTGGTGATGAAAGGCGAGCCACCTGTCCCGAGCCAGTCTACATGTGGCGGTCCTACGTCGTTCGATGGTCCATTATCGGGACCAGTCTCCCATTCTCCTAGCATTTCGTCCCAGATTGTTGTTGACATGAGTTCTATGTTAGTATAGATGAGTGATGACGAGAGTGACTCGGCAGGGTGCAATGGGAAAAGCTCAAGTTCTGATGATTGATCGCGCTCTTGACAGGTGGGGATATGTTGCAGATAACCACATCGAGCATCACCAACAACAGGCTCACTGATCAAGTCATTTCGTCCGATCAATCTGTTGTATGACAAAGGACTCACCGCCAAGTTCGAGGTCCCAAACACGAGCTGATTCACGCGAGGTAGACATCATGCCTCCAAATCTCAGCACTCCACCGAGTCAAGCCTGCGCAATCATAGCCACTCACTACAAATAGCATCAGATGGATTATTTGACTCATCAGGAAATATCCTCATGATCACTGATCAATTCCATGTGTGATGCTGCACATCGACCTCGAGCCAAGGAAGCGTTGTAAGCGAGCATGTCAACGCCGAAATTGATTCGAGGTTAACTCCGAGAACAACAATCTGGAATACTTTGCACCGAAAACAACATGTATGTGGGCTAGATTTACCACCATACAGGCACAAATACGTCCCTGCGCCATCAGAGTTTTGAGCCTATCAAGTTCAAACTATTCGTCCCCTCGCTCATCGTCCAGCTCAACAACTTCGAGCACGGGAACTCAGCAGGCATGATGTTAATTGTCAGGTCTCCCGTTGCGGAGGGAGACAGAGGGATGGATCCTTCTCTAAGTCAAAGTAACATGGACATTGTTCAAGGCTGCTTCAATTCAGGCAGTGCCACAGTCTATTGGTCTTGGAGAGACGCGAATTGGAGAGGTTGTTGACAAAAGATAACACCTGATCCTACGCGAGCAGAAAGGGTCCAGCCGCTTCCCAAAAAGCATGCTTTTGTTTTACTTGTACATAGCAATTTGCATATTCAATGAAAGAAAGGATAACTTGATGCTTTTCAAACTCACAGTTTCAGATCCTTCTTCATGACATCCAAGCTCTCCCCCTCCCTACTATCCACTTTCTCCTTCACCACCCTATCCACCTCCGCTCCCAAATCCGCATCACCACCAAGCAGATCAAACCACCCTCTCGCCCCCTCCTTCTCCAACAGCCTCGCCGCAACCTCCGCAACATCACCCCTCGTAACCTGTCCCCTCGCCGGCGTCTTCCCCATCACAACCTTCCCGCTCTCCGGCTCATCACTCAAATTCCCCGGCCTCAGCACAATATACCCAAAATCCTTCTTCTCCTCCGCAAGCACCGTCAGCGTCTCATCAGCCGCGAGCTTCGCCTTATAATAATCCGGCATCATCTCCTCGTTGACTTTGCGGACTGTAGACCAGGAGTTCTCATCCCACCATGAAGCGCGGGAGCGGCGGATAGAGAGCGCGGAGACGAGGAGGAACTTGGTGACTGAGGGCATGGAGAGGGAGGAGCGGATAAAGAATGTGCAGGCGTCGCGGTCGATGGCGTAGGTTCGTGTGGAGCCGCCTCTACCTCCGGCGCCTGCGAGTTGGGAGGTTAGTAAGTATTCGTCAAAAGTACCCCAGAAAGACTCTCCAAGCTTTGCTTGTCATCCCCAAAGGGCAAGAATTGATATGCGGAAGCACAGTAGAAGGATAGCAAACTTACCAGCACTCCAAACAACCCAATCGGGCTTCGCTTTCTCCAGTATCTTCTTTGCGTCTCCCTCGCTCTTTACATCTTCCAAGCTCTCGATCAGCACCTCGATCTTCCCTGGACCTTTCTTGCCTGCTTCCAAGATGGCGTTCTTCTGCTCTGGGTTACGGATCACTGATATCACATCCCAGGATCTGGAAACAAGCTTGGGTGTGAGGAGGAGAGAGACCTTGCCGTGGCCGCCGAGAAGGAGAATGCGTGGGTTGGTCATTTTACGGGGTTGTGAATCACAGATTGGGGTTTTGCGACAAAGGCCTGGGGTGAGAAAACCGTGAGAACAATGCAGTTTATTTGAAGCTTTGAAATGGTATGTTCGTAGCAGTTATAGCTGGGTTTTGGTGAGGTGATGTGAGCTTTTATGAGGGGTGTAGAAGCTAGGATGATGAAGGTTGACCCCACCTCGTGCATTGCATCATACCACTTGGCTGTGAATTTGTACGGAAACTTCGCCTTCGAACATCGCAAAGAATGAGCATTTCAGAAGCACTGTTCATCTTCGGCTTAAGACTTCGGTGTTTTCGGCGATATGAAATGTACGAGGAATCTGTTTACTCATCCTAGGGACTTCAAATTCAACTCTAGGTCCAGGTCCACCCACCACTTGCTTTACCCCGCATATCGCAAAGTGTGGCGCAGAAAGGTATCACTGTGGCTGAAGCTCTTCTCAGAGTCAGTCTTGGTAAGCGGATCTGTACAAGAATATCAGGTCCAGGCGATGCACTGTATCTATTCCATAATGTACATTAACAAACAAAGGCAATCAGCCAAACCCATCGAACTCCTCCAAATCAATGAACTCGACTGTGTACGCCACGCCAGATTAACTCCGATCGAGAAGCTCGAGACCTCCAATGCCTCGCCCTCAACCCCGGTTATTTTTTGGTCGATGTCCTCGAGAATACCTTTCCGCATCCTAGAACCTGCCAAAATGTATACTCAAATCAACGTACGCAATGACTATCTACTGCTGTACTGGAAAGCTCCGAATGCGCCAGTAGCTCCTGGTGTTTGTGGTCCCATGATACCGCCGTTGCCGTTGTGTCCTGGTGTGTTTGCGAGTCCAGCGTTGCCTGTGTTTGGCGTGCTTGGTGCTCCATTGGTGAAGCCGTTGCCGTTCTGTCCAGGAGTGATGTTTTCTTGCTGATGGTGATATGATGGCGCCGAGTGAATGTGTGCGTTTGGAGCGGTGTACTCTGGGAAACCTAGACCCCATACCTTTCCAAGGTGCTCGTCGCTGAGCTCGCCATTGAAGATACGCTCCCTCATCTTGAAAAAAACTTTGCCTGTCAACAAGGAATCGGAACCAGCTTGATGTGCAACTCCTTGTCTCTTGACCTTCAATGTGTCGGCAAGATTCTCCAGCCCTGATTTTTGCTCGAATTTTTGCAGCACCTCAGCACTCTGACCGTCAAGTGGAGTAACGTGGCCCATGGTATGTTGTCTGATGGCAGATTTCATGAGGAATTTGATGTCATAAATGCTAGGGAAGAACTTCTTCATGAACCTATCGAACTCGAATTCATCGTCGGGTAAGGGTTCGATAAGGAGGAGCTTAGTGAGATATCCGAAATCGTAGCCACCGTGGAATGATATCCAATGTACGTCCTCCTCACACACAAGGCCAGAACTCATGAGTAGTGATCCGAAGTCATCTGGCTCGATTCCCTCGGTACTCAATCTTGGGAAGTCCACTCCTGCTAAT
Organism: Cadophora malorum; assembly: GCA_017365405.1. Classification (NCBI taxonomy): domain Eukaryota; kingdom Fungi; phylum Ascomycota; class Leotiomycetes; order Helotiales; family Ploettnerulaceae; genus Cadophora; species Cadophora malorum. Next base: position 95,697 of record JAFJYH010000037.1, read on the forward strand.
CTCAATGCTTCGATCGACACTTCAGAATACATATCCTCCTCCAAGGAAAATTTGAAATTGAATTGCCATGTTGTGGGGATCGGCACCATAGCATTGGCAAACTTCCTTGTCTCATCCTGCGTTGTATCGAGGCCCAAGTCCGCCGCAGACATCGTAGATGGCGGACATTCGCCATCCTCCGTGAAGACTGTTATCCCTAGTTGAAGTATTTTGAGTAGATCGACATTGCATCTCAGACATTGATAATGATAATCACTCTTGCCGTTGAAGGAACCCATGGGCCGTGCGACGAGTCCAGGAAATTCAGTATCCTGACTTCACGTCAGATCATTCTAAAAATGTCCGCAGCTCCAATCTTACCATTGCAATGTACGGGAACTTATCCACAAGGCAGCGTAGTATGGCCATCTCCTCCTTCAGGTTCCCAGCCCACACGTCTCGTATCCTGTTCTTGTTCCCAGCAGCCCTGGCTGGATGATCCATCCCATTATGACCTTGATTATTCGCATTCGCAAAGCCCATTTGCGCAGCTTGACTGGCCAGTCCAGTTCCCCCAGGCATCCCTAATCCAGCTCCTCCAAAGCCCCCCGAAAGACTCAGGGCATTGCCATTCATGGAAAAGGGGTTGCTCATAGAATTCGCGTTCATGAACCCACCTGGATTGGTTGCGAGGGACGGTGGAGGAAGCCCAGCGCTATGTGCCTGCGAGTGTGAAGGATACTGTTGGTAATGAGAGGCCAAGTTATTGGGTGCGCCGCCGAAGCGCTGCATGGGAGGAGGCATCTTGAATCTCTGTGCTGTGTATGCAAGTCCAGAAAGGTCGAGGGAGGTGTACGGTTTTCATGGGCGCAGCGTAACGCGCAGATCCAGGAGAGGTATAAGGGATCCGCAGCAGGGGAACTGAGCTTTGAAGATCACAACGGCGAAGGATAGGGAGGGAAAGTGGTCGCGATTCTGGTAGGTTTGTCCAGCTCTGTTGCGTTGCTCTTGAGGTTGTTGATGGACGCCACCGCACAGACAGGGCTAGATATCGGCCATCGGCGGCAGTTCGTCTCGCTTAAGCTTAAAAATGCCAAGACTTACCTTGGACCTCGATTGAAGTCGCCAGACGACCATCCGACTGCTCTTCAGATCAAAGCTCTGTTCATCACACCCTTCACAATGCGTCTCACCAGGTAAGTCGGTCTAATATGAGTGAATTAGGATAGGTTCGATGTTGGAGCTTGCTGGCAGATGCTAACAATTGCTGGGGCAGTGTACGGAGAGCTCCACGAGCAAACCTCACGGGCTTCGATCCAAAAGCATTCGCAGCAGCGGCTGGTACACCTGCAAACGATCCATGGGCGCGAGCGTGAGTGTAGCTCTTGTAGATTGACTGGTCATTAGCGGTGTGGAACTGACTGAGGTGGACAGTGAGGCGTGGCGATACTCCGGACCCTTCACACGATTCAACCGCTTCAAGGGCAGCTTCCCAGGCTTGGGCATTGCGACGGTGGCATTTGCGGCATACTGCGGATACGAATACTTCTTCTTGAAAGATGATCACGGACATGGGGAGGCACACGGAGAGGGACATCACTAGAAGGGTTATGGGAGTGGCATCGTTGTTGTACATATGAAACGAATAGGAAGCGCACGCAACAATCTTACTACTGGCTTCAGTGACATGATCATCGTTGGAGATTCTCGGATAGGATGTGGAGATTTCTGGATTCTGCTGCTGCACACGACTGCCATGGACTTGCCATGGAGTTTTTCGATTCGGCGGATTAGATGGGACCCTGTTTGCTGTTGGTTCCTTCCTACAAAGACACATTACGAAACATCAGCCATCAAGTTGCAACATCCTAGCGGTTTTTATTCTGTGCTCTCAATTTTTGGAGGGTCTGATATAAGTATGTATGGTTGGTCTTGTGCTTTTCTTCGTGTTTTCGTTCGCGAATGCTTTTTCAGTGCAGTGGTAACACACACTACCTATCTCCTTGCACTCACGCTGTGTTCACGTGGAAAAAAAGTTCTCGTTGCATCAACGTACAAAAAGCCAAGAGCCTTTGAGCATACAGGCTGGGCCGCAAGACTCAGCTCCTGTGCCAAAAGGAAGCACTTCAACGAGTTGCTTTTAGGTGGAAGTAAAGGGGCTGTCATACCATACAGGCCGCCTGCGGGAAGCGTTGGCGCATGCTACGTTCTGCAATTGGCAGTTGAGATGTAGTCCTACTAACCTCCTCCGGGGATCCTTGGCAAAGTATTTCTTTTTTCGTATATTTCATAAGTTCTCGGACGTCCTTTTCTCGATCTTAGGAATCTTTTGGCGTAGCCTACTCTATCTTTGATGAGAGGAGTAGATGTTCCGGGGTCGTACTGGCTCTCCTAGGAAATTCAACGTGCCGGCTTATCCCAAAACTTTAATTCAACTACACTACTTCAGCAAAGGAGCTCATTTTGCGAGACCCCATGTACCTTTAGAAGCCTTACAATGTAGCACAGCATTGTGGATGGGGTGAAAGCCATTGTGCCACTATGGTACGCACCTGGCGTTCTTCACCCGGTGGGCTTCGGCTTCGGGATGAAATCCGGATCAACAGTCCTTCATTGTGGCTTGAAGAGCGAATCACGCCTCTCACACTGACGATACCCATTAGAAATCTACCTTCGACCACATGATACAACCACCTTGCCCAAGCAAGTGTCGAGGGCTGTAGTTCGTTTATCGATATGAAAGCTAAGTTCTAGGAGCGTCAATAGCGTATCCGGCCCACTTCCGAGACATCATGCCAACCTCGGTCATCTTTGATTGGAAGATACCGAGACGAGGCTTGACTTTAGGGGTCGAGATCCTAGTAGACAACCACCATCCAAGTTCAGCATATTTTGTTTTTGCAGCATCTCGCTGCGAATTGCGACCATTCACTCTTCTACCAATTCTTGCTCGCTTGAATCTCACCTCCACTGCACCACGGCTCCCACTATTTCTTCATCAATGCCAGCAGATCTCTTTCGGCACGTTTGCAGTGGTTGCTAGACTGTTCAGCTTTTCCTCGCTTTCGCCTTCGGATGATGGAGGTCCAGATGCCAGCCCGTGCAGAGGGCGATCTCGAGGTTATTAATCGAGATATGAGGGAGAGTCAACGAGCTCTGGAACTCAGAAAGTGAGCATTCTGTGCACAGTATCCCAGGACTTCAATTGCCAATCTTGAACTCTCTATCGCATGTCTTGCTAACTCTCTATTCAAGATTCTTTGCACCAACTGCCTTCAGCAATCCTTCAACAGAACGTGACTTCAACGACAGTCTAAACAACGACGGCGCTTTAGATGCTTATGCCGAGACTGTTGTATGGCGATTAAACGGTGTTCATGCTATGGTCAGGTATGTTTTCTCTTTTCACTTTGGAAGGTTTGCTCACACAGAAAAAGCTTGATAGATCGAGGTATGTTTCACGTGATTTAGGCTCAGGCTGGTCTCGGAATTAACGGGTTACAAGGCACGCAATATTTTCTTGCAGGATGTATACGACCATCTGGAGGCGACAGCCGGGTTATGAACATCGAGGAGTGGTTCGGTAAGTGCACATTTTATCCAAAACATACCTTTGTTTTATTGGCGAGATCTCAAAAGTGGAATTTGAAATGAAGTTTCATCTACTAATCTGCAATGCTTCGTGTTGAAGAGTCCCTAGGTGATGATATGCTCACGGATATCACAGGGTGTTCGATGGTTCCAGTGCCCGGCGGTCTTTGTGAGGTAGGTTCTGCCTGACCGATCCCCTTTTCCCGTTTTGACACAGTTCAGAACACTTTAGCACTTGACTTGAAGAAGGAGCAGTATCCATGTTTTGTCGTCCATGACCTATCTAAAGACGAAAGATTCGCTCAACTACCTGTTGTGGATGGAACAATGTCATCCTATCGATTTTACGCCGGAACTCCAATAACTACCAGCCACGGGGTCAATATCGGGTCCTTCTTCCTCTTCGATGATAAATCTCGACCACATGGACTATTACTTCACGAGAAAAAGTGTGCGTAGAGACTGTCAGACTCGCATGAGTACATGCTGACTAGCGACAGTTTTGCACCAGCAAGCAGCTAACGTGATGAGACATCTGGAGACCAAAAGAGAAGCTACAGAACGTCGTCGGGTGGCTTTGATGAGCCAGGGAATTGCTAAATTCCTAGAAAGAGACTCGCACGATCCGAGTGTTTCAATTGCAGCTCGTACTACGAACCCGGCACATCCAATGTCGAATAGCTCGATTCAGAGCGCGGATATCCAGCTTGCAACACTTGCAAACGGGCAATCGAGATCTGAGTCAATAAAATCAGGCAATGAACCTGAGTCATCTATTCTCGACAAGATTCGCGTCACGCTTGATCAGGCTGCCGAGATATTGAGGGAATCCTTGGAGCTGACTGCTGGGGGCGTCATGTTTCTCGACACTGCCGTTGCTTTCACCGACATTGACAACACGAATGCATACACCGACAAGAACACAGAAATAGGTGCCACGGTCCAGGGAACCATTCAGTATGAAGAGCGTATTGAAGCAAATGGTCAACATGCGCTACCGTCAGAGAATGCGAGGCTGGCAGCGCAGCTATCGAAGCGTACTGCTCGAAGGTCCAGCGAAAGGTACAAGACCTCGAAGATTCTTGCTATGTCAGCATCTGGCAGCGAATCTTGGGATACGAATTCTCATATTCTTGATACTCAAACCCTCCAATCCTTGATAGCTTCATATCCGAAAGGCAACATCTGGTATATAGACGAAGAGGGGTATTTCTCGTCTCTGGAACAAATCAATAAATTGGAACCCGCCCCTTGTATCAGTCCTTCGGGGAGGAGGCAATCAGTTGATATCACGAAGCAGCGCGCCGAGGCTAACATACTCTCGCGAGTCTTCCGAAAAGCTCGACAAGTCATATTCCTACCTCTATGTACGTTCTACATGCAATGTCCCTTTCCCCCAGATTAAGTGTCTCAGGCGTGCTCTTCTTTCAAGGGCACTCTTGAGACATGAGCGAAAGAACAAATGCTGACTTATCGATCATCACAGGGGATGCTGCAGGCAGTGGGTAAATTCATCGAGCTTGAAATTCTCAGAACTGACATTTAGCAGATCGGTGGTATTCGGGTTGCTTCGTTTGGAGTCAGACAGCTGTGCCTGTCTTCACAGTGGAATCTGAGGTTGCCTACCTCTCGGCATTCACAAACTCGCTCATGGCCGAAATCAGCCGATTAGATGCCATTACCTCGAATAAAATGAAATCAGATTTTATCAGTAGTATATCTCGTAAGTGGAGATCGTACTGAGGAAGCTTTCATTAACAATCACAGATGAATTTCGAAGCCCCCTGCATGGCATCTTGGCGAGCGCCGAGTTCCTTCGCGAGTCGGAACCTAATGGCACCCAGCTTGAGTTCATTTCCACCATACAGAACTGTGGCGGAACGCTCTTAGTATGACATTCTGTCAGATGATAGGACCCTCATCTAACAGTTTTAGGATACAATCAACCATGTTCTTGATTATAGCAAGATCAACTCATTTCAGAAGTCCGAAAGCAAGCAAGGTAACAAAACTTCTTCCCGGCGTCATTCGCAGCGTGTTCACTTCTGTTGTAGGCACTATAACAAACGAGCTATATCAAATGACGAACTTGGCACTTCTGTGTGAAGACATTGTCAACGGAATGATCGCCGCAAATGAATACCGCGGCACGGGCGATGCTTCACTGCCAAGCTCTGGCGGTACTACCCAGCCTGGGCAACCAGGAAATGCAGATCACCATAAGCGATTAGAAATTATCCTTGACATTGAACACAGGGACTGGCAGTATAATGTGCAGCCAGGTGTGTATCAATACTTTCCAGGTTTGGGACCAGCTAACAGCTCAGGGGCACTTCGAAGAGTGGTGATGAACATTTTTGGTAATGCCCAAAAATACACTGACTCGGGCTACATATCAGTCCAGCTTCGAATGATCAAAGATCCGATCTCAAATACCGAAACAGCATCACTGCGTATTCGAGATTCAGGTCGTGGGATGTCTTCAGAGTATATGGAAAGAAAACTTTATCATCCATTCGCCCAAGAAGATACCTTCGCACCTGGTGTCGGGCTAGGTCTTTCTATTGTGTGGAGCATCGTCAATCAGCTTGGTGGCAAAATTTCAATACGCAGTGAATTGGGCAAGGGAACGGAAGTCGAAGTTACATTGCCGGTCGAGAAAGCACAGGCAAAACTCAGCCACTCTCGACACAGCGATCTGTTGAAGGTTTCCCAAGAAGCTGAAGAGTGCATCACAACGATCCGCAAACGAACAGCTGGAAAATCTGTCTCCATAGCTCGGATGAGATCCGCAGCATCTACGCAGCAGGAAGCCATATGGAATTGTATCGAGAAATACTGCTCAGAGTGGTTCGGCTTCGAGGTCAAGTCCTCTGGGGCCTCGATATTGATTATTGACACAGACGAAGATCTAGATAGGTCAGAGTACGAGCGTATCTTAGTCGTCCATGATCAAATGCTATGCCCAGCCAAGCATCACGGGAGATCGAAAGTCTACGCCGTGGAGAGTATATGCCAGCCCATCGGACCTTTCAGACTTGCCCGATCTTTGCTGGCTCTGATGGACCAAGACTCAACACAGTGGAATAGCAGAGAAGATTATCGCCGGTTCGATCACTCAACCCAAACACCATTAGGATCTCCTGAGGAGAGAGCCATCTTGAATGGTCTAATCGCGAATGATTACGGCTTTGAGGTGCCATCGGAAACTACCCACACCTCGAGCAATACCGATCCATCAAAGCCAAGAAGGGAATCATTCATCCAGAAAGGGCCAGGCTCAGATCATACCAATCAGCAATATGTCAACCTGGATTCTGCGCCAAAGATGACGCTAAGACTCCCTCCTTCTCGAAATCTGCCATCTTCGGATGTAAGACCAGGTCCGCTAGCTACAACGTTAGACCTCCCCATCCACACAAAAGCAACACCTCCACCAACGCCAAGGACCTCCCTGCGCATCCTTGCCGTCGACGATAACGCGCTCAACCTCCAACTGATCCAGCGATATCTCCACAAGCGCAAATCAGATACCATCGTCACCGCACGCAACGGTATCGAAGCAGTAGAAGCGGTCCGCAACGCCGGGAGTGAGAATGGTTTCGACGTGATATTTATGGATATCTCAATGCCTGAGATGAACGGCTTCGAGGCTACCCGACTGATTCGAGCACACGAGCGAAGTCAAGCTCCCGACTCTCTTCCTGACATCGTCGAGCAAGGTGGTGCTACTTACCGTCACGAAGACCACACGCCCGATAGCAATGGTAACTCAAGATCGGAATATGAAGTGGAAGATGAGTATGGGCACAGACTAGGAGGGTCGACGAGACAAAGTGCTTATATCGTTGCATTGACGGGATTGGCAAGTCGTAGGGATAGAGATGAGGCTGATGAGAGTGGCTTTGATGATTTCCTCACGAAGCCAATTTCGTTTGGGAAGATTGGGGAATTGTTGGGTAGATTGAGCGAGGAGAAGGCTCGTGGTGGAGCGTGACTTGATTTGGCGTGATCTTTGGATGGATTTGTTGGATTTATGTATATTACTGCCAAAAAGAAAATGGTACTTAGGAGGATATTATGATGCTAGGCGAAGATCTGCTAGGAGCTTTCATGTCGAGAGACTTGGGGGCTTTTCATGATCCTAGCTTTGATATAAACGTCTTTGGGTCGGTCCCCCCGCGCGTCTATACTGCTTCGCAATTGCTGAATCCTAACCAGCCGTGAAATAAATCTCAATATCTGGCCCGGGAGAAAGGACAGCCCTAAGAGCCCTCTTCCAATCTGCACTGGGGCGTTGAGATTGCCCCGCGATTACCTTGGCAGAAAAATCTGGCCTGAGCACGCCCTTCCTTCCAGTGTTACATACTGTAAGCAAAAGGCCGAAAATGATTAGCGAAGGAGGCAATAACAACACAAGTCTTCTTGTTGCTAGGTGTGTTACCAGAAATTTGAATTGGTCCCTCATCCGAGAAATGCATGCTACGTTGCGCCATTGAGGGCCGGACTATCCTTCTGCTGGAACTGCCTATTCTATTCGTTGAACAATCCGGTCAAATTTCCCACCAGTTGATGACAGATAAATGCCATGCTTCTGGCTCATCTATGCACATTCGTCTGTTTTGTTCCGGGCTCATCATGGCTCAGTTCGTGTGGATTTCCGGGGACAATGTCACTTGCAGGTAGCACAAGTAATTACCTATAAGTTTCCAACGGAACAATGCTAAATCGCCATGTACGTCACTGTCATCCTTTACTTCGACCTTGCATTGTTCTCGAACTAGGAGTACTCTGCCTGATTTGACAATAGTGCAAAGGACAACATTCCAAAAGCCGGACAAACTCTCACTATTTGTCACTATCAGAAAAAGGGCATCCAGACGACTGTGTTTTGTTCAGTAAGTGTCTCGCCCGTGACGTTTATCTGTGCAAATTGTCGTCAGCAACAGTTGTAATTGATCCTCGGATGCTCTCTTCTGTGTCAATTCTACGTCTTCGTCGCCGATCTAGTCGATGTCGGTCAGGAAGATTAGCGAAAGGAGTCAAAGCAATGTAAATAAAGCTTGATATCGAGCCGGAGGGATCGAAGACTGCTAAATTAATATAATATTCACTGCTCATGGGTGCTGTCCAGTCAAATGCAATCCCACATGTTCACACCGCGCCAATTCGATGGTAAGATGGCAGAAGAGTATTCCAAAGAATAAACTCCAATCATATGGCTCAAGTACACGTGTCTAGCCCCGCTAATGGATTGCATTGGGTTCCAAGGCAGACCACAACGTGGTTTGCAGCCCGACTAACATCTCACCAACGCCGGGCGTAGCTTCCTCGTGATGACACCTTATCTTTTCTCTTCCCGTCTCAAGTATTGTCGTCCGCATTTACCTGGCAGGCTTTCTGAAAAGCGTTCACGAAGCTCAAACTGAGTGGAAATAGCCTATACAGCGCCGCTAGATGATTAACCTTGGCTGAAGCTCGGCATGGCAGACCCTCTCAGCATCGTAAGCACCACTGCCGGCCTGCTCTCATTGGGTATTCAGGTGTACAGCGGCATTAAAGAATACCTGGATGCCGTCCAAAGTCGACACGAAGAACTCGAAAGTGTCCGATGTCATGCGAGCCTACTTAAAGATAGCCTTGGAGCTATCGAGAAGGGCCTTAAGAGTACAGCAGTTCAACATCAATCTTCAGTCGCCTCAGTGGTATCCTGTCTACAATCCTGCGAGGCCGAATTTAAGGCCCTGCAGGATTTCCTCCATGAAGTTGGGCACCGTCTTGTTCCAATGCCATCTACGTCGCTCAAGGCCACCATCGCGGAAGGCAAGAAGAAGCTGGCATATCCGTTCAAACGATCGACTATTATCAAGTTTGAAACGAGGCTACGAAGTGTCAATACCATACTACAAATCGCATTGCAGTCATTGGAAATGTATGTATACCAGTTCCATGGGCGAGAAGTAATTCTCTGACGAATGTGTTAGAAACGTATTGTCCGAGGTTCATGAGATGGTCCTTGACTACAAGGGTATATCGGATGTCCTACTAAGGGGCATTGCTGCACTCCAGTCGGATACCACTACGATCAAATCATCTATATGTTCAATTCAACAAAGTTTCCCATCTATCATGGAAAACGTTCAAGATCTTGGCCCCTTGATAGAGACTCGGCTTTCAACGATAACAAGCCGAATAGACCAGGATCGCCAAGGAGTTCACCACAATATCTGGAGTCTCGGAGAGCGGGTTGAAGCATCTTTAGTAGCTCAACGGCTCCAGCTAGATCGCATTGAAGCTCATTTGGCTCTGATACAACAGGCCGAGGGCCGGCTGAGACGTGTCGAAGACATCTTACACGGCGCGCAGCATACGACTGCTTGTAACTGCCAGGTCAGGAGGCACCCTATCTCCGCTCCTTACTCACTCAGGCTAATTTTCGCTCGTAGCAGATGAGTGTACCAATCCCTCGTGGTACACAGCTGGCCGAAGAGCAACATTATCTTCAAGCTCCAAACCAGGGGGTCGACTCTGAACAAGACTACCTCCCATCGTTTTTAGATATATTTCTACAATTTCAGCGCTCTGTGCGTCAGGCTAGGGCAAGAAGATTACGCAAACTACAGCGCAACTTAATCGGAGATCCAGCTCTCAGGCAAACAAGTAGCCACGGTCATCCATACATCAATAGAGCCAATAAGAGGGCAGAGGGGTTTCCCGTGTCAAGAAATGGCCACTGTCCCATACTGGTGTACGTTCACGTCATTGACGACTGGGTCGATGGCTGCTTGGTCCGAGGCTGTAATGTTTGTACCGGTATCTTCATGAGTGTTGCCTTGAACGAGTATGCCAGCACTGAGCGCACGGTCCTCCGTCGTAGGATCAGACAGATTACCGAGAATTTCTGCCCAAGACTGAGGGCCGTGGAACTGGAAGTTCCAGTGGCCACCATTTCGACAAGGGAGCTGTTAAAGTACTTCACTTTGATTGCTGTCGGGACTCCACACCATGCTGCTCTGAAATTCTATATATCGGAGAACAGATTCCCTCCCCAAAGAGAAGATCTCGACAATTTATTCCAGGACTTTGAGCAAGAAAACGAGCAAAAAGCAGAACTAGTGGAAGACTTAGTCAACGTGTTCGACACTGAGTATGAAGCTCAAGATGGACAATTGAGTGAATTCTTGGTGCAGTTTTGGAAACCGCGCATGTACCGAGCCGTAGATGAGTCGCTCGAAGCCACATATAAAAGGATCCGAATTGATGTGTCCAGCTATTAGATCGCTGTCGACCGTGAAATCGATGCTCCTTAAGCAACTTCGGAAGGTGATCTTTGAAGAGGGCACGGTAGGTATGGACTGAGACCTACCCATTTCGGCCGGAGGCAGGGAACATGGGGGGGTGCGTGCCTTACCTGGGATGATCGGGTGCTCAGGAGCTCGAAAGTTTGCTTCTTTCAATCCTGTGTCGAAAGTCTGACAGGCGTAAAATTTCTTACTCGACGTACATGCTAGGCGAGGGAGGGGTAATTTTGTCTTTTTTGAGTTTTGGATAGGACTTGTCTTTTCCTTTGACTCTTCTCGAAAGCACAATAGAACCATCTGTGCTGAAAATACGTGCCTCAAATTGCTATGTAAAAGAGTGAGATTACCTCTCTTTCAGAGTCACAGTAGAGATAATAGTCCATGCTGCCTAAGAATATGCAATCGCGAGCCTCGTTGACGAGTGGATCAAAATTGGATACTTCATCGTGCCATTGCTTACACCACTAGGCCCGTGGCTTGTGGATGGTGAATGTAAGGCACAAAACGATCTCGAGGACAGATATTTGTCTACAAAATTCGTTCTGGTTCTCGCCAAGCGTCTTAGACAAAGTAACTTTGGTGGCAACGTCGACGTTTTTGTGTTTACCTCGCTTGTGATGGAGCTCGTCCAGGGCCTGGTAAAACATAGCCCGCACTGTCTAATATCTTTCCTCTAAGAATCCCGCCACAAGGTGATTGTACTACATCATAGCGCGTCACAGAATTACTTGTTTGTTCTACCACTCATTTACTGGACGCACTCGGATGATGGGAGATCTGGCCTTTCTTGCAACTGCTTGTGACGATTGTCAATGCAGGTTCAGGGTATTTTTGTGTCGCATTTGTGGGCTACGAAAAAGAGCCTCGTACCCTTTAAGGAACAGGAAAGAGGCCTTTTCTCCATACCTTACGAGATATCCTCCTTCCAATGGCCGATCCATCGTGACCTGGCAATAGTTTGGTCTTTAGTATTTTGCTCGATTCCGACCCTGCCGAAGAACGGATAACGTCTGAACTCCAGTCAGAGTTTCAATCCAGGAACTATCACTTTGACAGGAGAAGTGATGATCGGAATAGACAAGTGTAACACACGGTGCCACGTGTCAGCTTTCGCAAATGGTGACAGCTCAAAAGACGTGAGCACAGTTCGCATGCGGGATTGGATCACTGTGCTAGATACATTGCTTAAGCTGGGTCAATGCCATTAGCAGTCTCTGCTACCACACTGATGGTTAGAGCGGACTCAATCGTCACAGTATGAAATTCATTCGTGAGTTTCTGCTGATTTGGAAATGCGGCAGGCGATCAAATTCCATGTCCTGCTCGTTGCGGATCTTTGATATGGGATATCCCTTGGCTGGGTACGCAATAGGATTGCGAGAGCCAAACGATGACTGAGCTATGATACCATGTATATTCAAATTACGAGGATAACTTGTTCCCAACTAAAGGGAAGCCCCTCTTGATCTGACCCTCTGGGTCCAGCTAGCGTATTTAATGTCGAGTCGACGTGGCTTCAGATTCGATGCAATTGGTCATCTCCAAATGGCATCCATAAAATATGAAATCGACAGACAATACCTTTGGTTCAAATGATTCTTCAAGCAGAGATGGAGATGAGGGCAGATATGTAGTTTATATTTGAGAGATAGACATTAAGGAGTTGACATCAGTACCGATCTATGAGAAGATAGTTGAATATTGAGGTGGCTTTGCCGCATTTTCACCCATTTCCTCAAATATCAACAGTATCTGGAGTTGACTTGTCTCTTCAGAGCAGAGTTTGAAGGGGACCTATTATATATGCATCAGAGTGGAGTAGATTGAGGCATTGGTAGATCAAGGGTGGCTAATAGAACTGAGAACAAGAAGGTGACGTGCAAGCTTCAAGTGAGGGTACCTAGACTGAGTGAGTTTTGATGCAAGTGACGGTTCTAACTCCTAAGGCATGAAGTCAGAAGCATCCATAAACTTGGATTATATGTATACCAAGGTGCAAAAAGAGCATGAAATCAAGATAGAACTAGCTCCACCAGATCTTATGCATTTCCATCCACCACCAAATTCTCGCCAAGAGATTCAAAATCACCATGTGCTCCCCAAATTGTCCAGACCTGCCTACCTTGGTCAATACCCAAGCATGCACAATTCCACAACCCCCCTCCACCCTGTCCTTTTCTAAACTATGCAATCTAGATGCATCGCCTACGACATGCAACAAGATCTCTCTTCGGGCTTTCCATCTTGGTATGTCTTGTATCTCCACAACGAACGCGGCATCTCTCGCTTCGCTTCAGAACCTTCAAACAAAGTCCACTTGTCCATTTACCGAATGGTAAGGCTTACGAACGATAACCTGCCGACTGATGATATCGAGTTTCAGATATCGATTGATTCAGATACCGGAGCGGTAATCAAAACAGGTTTAGACTGGGATTTTCTACTGCGATGAACATGTTAGGGAACGAAAGATAGAAAACGACTACGGGATGTCTACTGGTTGGCTGGCGGTAGCTGTGGCTCTAGCTTTGGCTTTGGCTTTGGCTTTGATTGAAGAAGAAGCGTAGAACTAACTAACCATCTGCCGTCCAACTATCCTGTTTCAGGTTCTGGGCCCTTGTTTTTTGAAACTTCTAGACTTCTAGACTAGGGTACTAGATCAAGAAGATAGACGGTGGATGGGGAAGGCAAAGTCCAAAACCGAGGATGGGGAAGGCAAAGTCCAAAACCGAGACGTACAAACGGTAGGTAACCACAAAACACAAGGCGAGCAAAGAGACCGAGTGTCCTACCATCCATCCATTCAATTCAGTCATGATCTGAACGCGCCAGGGATCTGTGATCTGTGCTTGTAGCTCGTCTCTGCCCTACGACCTCAGAAGCCCAAAGCAGAGTCCGATTCAAGCACAAAGGGAAAGGGTAAACCAAGGCATTACAAACTCGCACTAGAACGGAGGTGGAAAGAAGAGAACAAGGCAGGAAGAGCCGACATTCCATCCACTCGGACAGTGACAGCACAAACAGCACGAATAGAGAGAGGGTAAACCCATGAGCCCATCACACACTTCGGGCTTGATGAGCAAGCAGATCACCGCTGCGCGCCGCTCGCAAGACATGGGTTATCCTGCATGGCAAGAGAGAGCATAGACAAAAGACCAACGATCCAGGGATGATGCGAGAAACACTCTGCGAGTACAAGGCAGGGCGGGAGGGATGGATGGATGGATAGAAATAGAAAGATTGCCTTGTGGTGCAAGAACTTTTCGGAGAGAGGACCCAGAGATCGAAGAATGTGAAACGGTGATCGATTGTTTGAGGTTTATCGGAGGACTTGCACTTGCACCTAAGTTTACACGGATTTGATGAACTTAGTCTACTTATCGGGACCCTGCTTGACTTTTTGCCTTCTTGATTTGGCTTGCATGATTGGATAGGGTGGATGGAATGGATTGAATTGGGAACTTAGATTTGTTAGATTTGGTACGGCAGATCGGTAGAGTAGGTTGGGGAGCTAGTTTCTGGCATGCTCTAGAAGTGCAAAAGTCAAGCTGGAAATCCAAGTCGAAGTCTAAAACTGGGGTTCTGGAAAGCTAGAACGAGGTGGTCTGGTTTCAGGATATGCAGAACATACCGTATCTTCCTTTCGCTTGGATGTATCCTCGCTTACCTTTTGTTGTCTGCTCTGCATCCCAGCAAGTGGCAGGCAAGCAGGAGTGAAGGCGGTTCGGAGCTTCTTAGTTCGGCACCGACCTGTCTTGATTCATGCTCTAGAAACGGGCCTTGTCGATCTGCTCTTGGTCCTTTCCACTTTGGAGGATATGCCGTTGGCCTTGTCTGGAAAGAGGTGCTTGGAGTGGTTTATTTGGGGGTGCTAGGCTGGCATGGGATGGGTTGGACTTGTGCTTTGACGTGGTGACTAGGTAAATCTATGTGCACTGATGGAAAGCGTGGAAGTGATCGGTGTGATGATTTGAAAAACCGGGCGAAGGCAAGGTACGTGAGGACTGGGAAAGAGACGGACTGAAATCCAAGTGTCAAGTTTCAGCCTGTGCGGTGTGGGTCTGTGGACGGATGAGGGGCGTGGCGACCATGGAGGGGTTGATGCTTGAGCTTTCTTTGAACAAACGTCTTGATATCATAGATTTGGCGTCGGGAACGGCGGTGAGCAGTTCTTTCAAGGTCAGATAACTCATGGAAAGCGATGAGAACGGATCACGGCGCCAAGTCAGCCTCTTGTCAGACCAAAGATGTTGAAGAATTCCCACTGCCGTGGTCAAAAATGGTTCTGGAAATAGAACGTACGTTTGAGATGCTGTGCTTCGTTGAAGAAAGACAGAGACAGCCAGCGGATGCGATGACCCTAGCGTTTAGATAATTTCCTTTCATGCTGTCCATCTGCATGTCTCTCTCTTTTGCAAGCCTACAACTCAAGATCTCAGTCAATCAGTCAGCAATTCTTCAAGCCAGTCTAGTCGAGCCGGTAGCGGGGAAAGTCTGAAGGATCCGATCAGATCTAGAATTAGACTCCAGCGGTACGCCCATCTCAGTCATCCTTCTCTTCCTCCCACCATAGAATCTACACCTATCAAGGCCTGGCATCGCAGGAATTAAGCTTGCTCGCATACTCTTCTGGTCTGTTCGGAGGTCGCCTTATTCACGACCTACAGTAGTCAGTACGGGTTCCTAGATTAACCTACTAAACCGTATGCCAGATGCGCTGCAGGTCAGGTTGATGCAGACCAGCGGGTGTTTGAAGCTATTTTAGGACGTTGGTTGCTCGAGCGGTTGACATGCAGCTTCTGGCGCGGACGAATAAGAGATGTGGATGAGTGTTGTTTCAGCTGAGAGGGTGGAGAGCTGACAGGGGTATGCAAGCGAGAATTTCTGATGCGGTGATGTGAGCCTATCGTTTGCTGGTGGTACGGAAATACCTTTTCTTTAAGCTGGGTTGGGGATGGGGGTCGGGGGTTTTGGACAGCAGGTGGTTGGGAGTGGATGTTTCTTGGGATTTTGGAGGTGAGGATTGGTTGTTTTGAGTGATGGTGGATATGAAGAGAATAATTGTGTAAGTTGGAAGAGGAAGAGCTTGCTGGCTTCGGCAGTGAAAGCGACACGCTCGGGTGGGATCATCTCGACTTTGCTTCATCCCCCACCATCTGTCTAGACTATCCTCACAACCATATCTCTCGCGTGTTCGAGATCTTTCCCGTCAAAGAATACCATAAGTAGTATGATCTTTCGGGTCGGAGAATTGCTCATGCTGCACTCTCTTGTTCGGCGGCTCTGGATATTTCTGATTTGAGATCTTTCGATGGTGGGGTTTAGCCGCATTATGTGATGGACTCGGTTGGGGAGGATGGATGTTGTGCTTGTGAGACGGTACCGGGAAGTGAAATGCAGACTCTTCTTCTCGCTACTGCAGCGCATCTATGTCAAGGACGCAGAAGGTTATTCCGAACTATAACGATAATCATGATCTCATTGAACGAACTTTCACAACGCCGTATTCTTCAATCAGCATCTTCAGCATATCAAGATCTCAAAGTCAACAGTAACTTCAGCAAGGGCAGCGGACATCGAGAACAAGCGAACTCACCCTACAGAAACAAAAAGACCTTCCGTAGTTAAACCCTCCTATCAGCGGGACGATCACACAAACCTCACGATAGGCATCTCGACCATCGAACCCAGGAACCCTTGCCTTCAACACCAAGCTTCAAGATTAATGCCTGTACTTTTTGCCCAAGTCCCTGCTGTTCGGAGAAAGAATTCCATAAATCCACAAAATAGCGCAGCGGGACGGGCACATCTTCGGGTTCTTTTTTACTTACTGTTGGTACCCTGTTCCTGTGAGCACTGCATGTTGCCGGTTTCAGGTCGCTGATCAAACAGGTACGGGTGCCCTGTGCTTGAAGCGAGGGTCCACCAGGTCGTTGCTTAACGTCACGTTCTTTTTCTTTTCAGGGTTGAAGCGGCAGCGGCTCGTGGATTTGGATCTGGTTATGCAGGTCCGTGATCTTTGTGCGATGTGATGATGTGATGGAAGAAGAGGAGTTCAGGCTGTAAGGAGTTGAAGTTTCAGCATGGTGAGGCCATGATAGGTGGGCTAACTTTGAGGCTGGATCTTTAGAGGGAAGGGAGGTTGGAAGGACGCCATTATGCATCATGACTAAAAAGGCAAAAAGAGTACGAGGCAGTATTTTGCGAGGAGTTGGTTGATGGTAGGAAGGAATGCTGTGCCGTGGCGTGCTGTCAGCTGCGAGTAAGGAAAGTTAGATAATCACTTTCACCTTTCCAGATGGAATTTCAAGGGAACGAACCAGGAGAAGAAGAATGGAAAACCGTACCTGGTTCACAATCATCTGAATCGCATTCCACGCTCGCTCAAAAGAAGAAACATGTCAGTCAGCCAGTCAGTGTTTCCAGGAACCGTACCTGACTGATTGTCTGTTCCTGCCCGTTCCCATGCGTACGAATCGAATCTCCACGATTCAACCCATCACTAACTCTCAAGGAAGACCTAGCTGGATGGCTGGATAGTTCGAGTCAATCATAACGCACCGTGCTCTTCGCATGAATTGTGACGAACTCATGCCTCGTACGAAGGCAGACATTAGATCACGGAGTCGTCGATGTGATGTTTACTTTACCGCCTTTATCCACCAATGCTTCAATTCGGTTCCCCGGAGGCAGGCAGGCAGGTGTACACGACGATTTTCACACTCCTTGAGCTGCTCTTCTTCTCCCTTTCCATGTACATGCCTCTCAGGATTGTGATTGGATGGGGCGATGGAAGGAGGTAAGTCTTGGCTGCAGATATACATGCATGCATGCATTGCGAACTCCGTTCCTGCCTGCACTGCGCTCGCTGTGGCTGGAAAAAGCGGAAGGAGGGAGACGCGGAAGGGACAGAGGAAGGGGGAGAAGAATCTGAGGCGAGCCGAGAGCGGTGATGTGCTGGAGGCGAGGTTTCATGTTGATGATGGGCAGGATGGGTTTCTGGGGAGGCGCTGGGCTGGCTGGCTGCCGGGTTGTGTGTGACGGGATGACATCGCTGCTGGGTAAGGAATTACTGTTGGTTCTTGAAGGGTGTCAACGAGTAGGTGAAGTAGAGGCAGCTAGCTATCTAGTCGTTGCTTTTGTTGTAGAAGGAGTACATTTGAAGAGGGAGGCGAATTGATGTACTGCGGCGATTCAGCTCCTAATGAACAATTCCAAATCTAGGAATCAGTGATCGAGCAAATCAGCAAGTCATCAACCTAGTATATAAGCATGATCCTCGTATATAGCAACTCAACAGCTCAGATCCTTCCTTCCCCGCTATTCGGGCTCGCTATTCCTGTTGAGTTTTCGGGGTCTGGCGGACAGCGGACAGCGGAACGGAAGGGCATGAAAGAGTTGATGAATGAAGGGAAGATGCTGGGGTGTTTTGGGCTTAAGTGTGGATCTTATGATTTGTCTCGTGCTCTTGAGGTGAGGTTGGGCGTGTTCTAAAATGCTGAAAATTTGTGGTTGTGGTTGTGGTTGACTTTTACTGGACTTTGGAGACGGGGATGGAGAGGAGGGCTGTTTTGATAATCATACCGAAGGTATAGTGGAATTGAAGGATACCGAGGAGCAAGGTAGAGATTTATTTGTATTCTGGAGACTGTACGGGTTGATAATTGATCTGTCAGCACGATCATATCCGTTGTTCTCCTCTCCTATGAAAATTCAAATCAGTAGTTCGATCCGTGCTATTTTATTGCCCCTCTTCTCTTCACAGTACCGGATTGACCCCCTCCATCGCCTATTTCGTTTGTATGCTGATATTTACGGAGCCAGCGCATTGTTGAGTCTGCGCACGGTAGTTCAGGTGGGTACGGACAGACGTACTTCGTAGTACTTTCAAGCTATCCAGGACCACGCCACACTACAAAGTGAGGGACGACCGAAGAGGCGAGGACTGTCAGTCATGTCAAGAGGTCAACCGTTCGCAAGTACAAACGCCACGAATAATGCGATGCGATGTACGAGTCAACTGTACAGACGGGTGACCTAAGATGAGGAGGCGTGATATGTGCACGGAAGAAAGATCTTACGTTATTGATATTGATTAGTCTGGTGCTGTATTGTTGGTGGAGAGGGGTAGAGGGAGAGGATTGGTACACACGCAGGGACGGCGAAATGATATGGCGGAGCGGAAGGGCTGTGATGGGTTGAGATATAGTGCTATACCTTGAATTGTATTACTTGAGGTAAGAAGAGGATATAGTACAATGGAATGGGATGGAGGAAGGAAGTCGGGGAGATTCCAATCTATCTCGATATTTGATAAGGTTTGTGATACGATACCGAGGAACTGGTTTTGTGAGAGGGAGGACGGGATACAAATGGAGTTTACTTCTTACGGATTTCTTTCCAGGTAGAAGTACAGGTACAGATATATTGG
The DNA here is from genome assembly GCA_017365405.1 of Cadophora malorum. Lineage (NCBI taxonomy): Eukaryota > Fungi > Ascomycota > Leotiomycetes > Helotiales > Ploettnerulaceae > Cadophora > Cadophora malorum. The sequence continues at coordinate 114,999 of JAFJYH010000037.1, forward strand.
TGGTCACTCAGTAGATTGGTAAAGAGCAGTACATTCGGGCCTTGGTTGTTCCTTAGACTTCCTAATCAGGAAGAAAAGACGCGATTGCAGATATGAGGACTGAGGGTCTGCAGGACGCTTGAAAGCTATTGACATCTGTTCAGTCTGTGTTGCTGCTCCAGCTAGAGTTCGAAATGCATCTACCGCAGTCTTAGCTGCCTATTTTGCACTTCTGCATTGCAGATTTTAGTCTTTCCTTTCTTTGTCTGTGATGTTCCATTCGGCACGAACCTGCATCACTCATTTCAGAACTCATCATCAGTCAGCAAGTCCGATACGATGCTGCTCGGAGTGGATCCCCGTACTCTGTTCAGGTTCCAGTCTTTCATAACTCGCTGACGGAAGTGATGTCGGTTGGCATACTGGTACTAGTAGCATAAATCACCAATGTTGACTTCAGCTTACGCGTGCATAACTCAACGCATAAAAAACACTGAAAGGATGGCATCTCTCTCTCCACCACCACCACCGCTACAGGCTCTGTACCAGTGAGACCAGTGTACCTACTCCATAACTCAAAATCAGCCTTTCGTAAGGTACCAAGGTATTTCCTTAATTGAATTTAATATATTTATCCCATCATGATCTCCCTCTCCTCCCTTCGCATCCTCAACTGCCAGATTGCCAAATCGCAAATCGACATCATCGGGGATCCAAAGTCCAGAGTCCAGACCATCTGTGACTTGAAATTTGACCAGAACCAGCTGCAGTAGTTCAGGGGCAGATGCTAAGCCAGCTGTCACCCCTAGCGCATGTTTGAGAATTTACTTTTAGCCCACCGGTCCAGGGGTCAGACGTGGTCCAGCAGGGATTGGTTCTTGCACCTGAGGACTTTTTGGGCGCGTGTTTCGGAGGGGAGGTAGTCTCGTAGTCTTGGGGGGTGCGGTGGTGATTGGTGGGGGATGGTGTCTCAGATCCACTGGTGCTGGGGTGAGACTTAGCTTGGGCGAGAGGGAGGACGACTGGATTGGATTGGATTGGATTGGATTAGAGGTGCTGAGAGGGCCTGGATGACCACTGGCCTGACCTGACCAGACCGGCTTTATTTTGGTGCTCAGCGACAGTGATGCTGTGTTCTTTTTTGGGAGGTAGAGCAGACAGACGCTGAGATGCAGACGCTGAGATGGAGTCTGGAGAAGGATGAGGACAGAAGTGAGTGGATGAGAGGGGACGAGAAGAGGGCGAGTAAAGAGAAGAGGATGAAATGGATTAAGGTTATTTGAAGTGGTTAAAAGTTGGTAGAAGATGTCGATTGGGAGAGAGGAGATGATTTGAGGCTTGGCGGTGCCTTTTTGCTGTCTGTCAGTTCAAGCCATCCTGTCTCGCTGGCTGCCGTTGCTCAGATCGATCGGTCTGTCTCCTTGTTCCTGTTCCTGTTCCTGCACCGGAGGGCTTTTCCCCTCGCTTTGCCCAAAGAAAGCCAGTCCGCGCGTTGCATAATGTCGCTGTCGTTGTCTTAGCGGACGGACAGTCAAATTGTACTGATGAACCACTGTAGTAGTGACTGTACAATTGATCTCTTTGATGTAGGTACAGAATGCTCTATGCCAGCAAGTAAGACCTACTTCTCTCGGTAACAATTGATTAATGAAATCTCCATCCATTCCCCCACCAAGGAGGCAAGCAAGACTGACTTGCAGTTGTCTTGCTGGTCTTGTCTTTCTGTACCGTATCTTTAATTGATTATTCCCGAAGAAGGATCCTCTCATGGTGGGGTCACTCGGAGTCCTGATTCTGCTTGCTGACCAAACTAAACTAAACCAAACCAAACACTTCTGGATGTCTCTGCGCGCACGTTCGCTGTTGATACCTCCGTATCTCATGTCTTGCACTGCTCTGCACTGGAGGCTGCTGTCGGCTCTTCTTCCCTCCATCTGCTGCAGCATTCTCCATTCTGTTTCCTCTCTCCCTTGTAAAGCTCCCCTTTTGTCGACATCAACAAATATCCACATCTACAGGCCAAGTCTACCTATCCCACTGCCGCACCCTGTTCGGCCTTTGGTGCTCAGTGCACAGTTCTTTCTCGACTCGCGAGATTTGTGCACATCTTCGATTGTCGTCCGTGGCATCCCTCCCAGCTGTCCAGGTCCCACGGTCCTTTGCCCCTAAAGCCGCCTAGCCTTAGGAATTCTCGGACCACCTGCCAGGAGTCCCCCAGGTGCAATATTTCCCACCCTGCGCAATCTTCCCTGCCAGCGCTGTGCTTTGCTGTGGTGGGCCGACACCGATACCCACCCTGCTCTGTTCCCTCGCTCGCTCACTCACTCACTCACGCACTCACTCACTCACTCGAAGACGCTTCCACGCTTCCACCCTCTCTTCCTTGCCAGCACCCAGCACCCACGCATCCGCAGCACCAGTCCAGCGACCACGACCAGTTGCGCCCAAGCAGAAGCCTGCCAACCTATCCATCCAGCCCACGCCCATCCATCCACCATCCATCGTCTTCCCTTCCCTCCTTGTCGGTCCTCTCTTCCTCTTCCTCTTCCTATCCTACCCTGCTCTCAACTTCCCTGCAACTCCTCGCCATAAACCCTGCTCCCCCCTGGCCCGCCCTTCCCTGCTCCTCCGGCCATATCAGCGACCCGCGCGCGCTCAATCCTGTCCTCATAATCTCCTGGTTCCGCATTCCCAAACGCTTCTCACACTTGGAATTTACGCTCTCTTTCTTGTCGCAGGCCCGTACCTCGAAAGCTCCCTTCAGCTTCAGCTTCACCTTTCCCACCCAGCTCGAAGCCCATCCTATCCCCGACACCGATCACGGCTATCAAACGTACACATTCCTCTTCAGATCTATTCTGTCAGGTTTTGCCGTGTTCGCGACAATCTTCGGGTCACTTCTTTTCTCTCTAATAATTACCACCGTCGAGCCGGTTTTTCTCCTTCCGAGTCGAGTTCTTGCTGGCCTCGAAACTCCTCGAACATCAACCGTTCCATCTGTCTGCTCATCTGCTGCATTTCTGATCGGAGCAGGCTCCTACCAAACAATCCAGAAATTCCATCCTGATACTTCCTGTCGTCCCCCATCACTCGCTCCATTGTATCGTGTCGCCTCGTCCCTTTTCTCCAACACAGAGCGGATCTCCAGCCACTACTGCTTCATCGACGTCGCTGATAAGAGCATCCCAACAATCGGCTCTCCGCATCACGAATATTGGCGCCGTTTCAATACGTCCCTCTTGACGCGATTGTCATCTTATCAACAGTGAAGGGTCGTTGTTTCGACTCTTTCGAATGGCGCATATGATGTATTCGCAGCATCATGCAACGATGGCACCACCACAGAAGCCGGAAACTTTCATGTTGAGCAGTGAAGCACAACAATCTCTCCCACAAGACGCCCAAGTCGCTCTACAACAAGTCGACAACCGTACGTATCGTTGCCGACCATGGGGGGAAACAATCACTGACAGGAAACAGTAAAATACTTTTTAATATCTGCTCCCGTTGACTGGACACCGGATCAGTACATCCGACGATTTCTTTTACCTACTGGCGAATACGTTTCTTGCGTGTTATGGTATGTTGCTCGACGGACGCGGAGGGAATCTAGACTGACCTTTGTAGGAACAACCTCTTTCACATTTCCGGTACCGACATTGTTCGCTGCCTTTCCTTCAGATTTCAAGCCTTTGGACGACCAGTAAAGAACTCGAAGAAGTTTGAGGAGGGTATCTTTTCCGATTTGCGAAACCTGAAGTCTGGCACCGATGCCTCCCTCGAAGAGCCAAAGAGTGGTTTCCTTGATTTCCTGTACAAGAACAATTGCATTCGGACACAGAAGAAGCAGAAGGTTTTCTACTGGTACAGCGTACCACACGACAGACTCTTCCTCGATGCCCTCGAACGTGATCTCAAGCGGGAGAAGATGGGACAGGAGGCCACAACTGTTGCTGTCAATGAACCAGCGCTTTCCTTCGAATTCGATTCTTCCCAATCTCTCTTCGAGCAACTCACCAAAGCTCAACAAGCCAACTCTTCCTCTTTCTCCGCACAACAACCATCATACTCTCAATCACAATCACAATCGACCTCCCCAGTCATGCGAGCGATCGATTCCATGCCACCACCACAAATGATTCCACAGGCAATGGCCATGCCAGAGGAAATGAACCCAATGGCTGCATATCAACAAATGGCAATGGGTCAACAACACGTTCCACAGCAGATGGTCAAGAGAGAGCAAGATTTCGGAAGAGTTCAATACAATCAGAATGGTGTTCCCATCTCTCAAACACACCAGCGCCACGCTTCCATGCCTGCATACGGTCTTGAGTACTCTCCCGCTCCTTCGTTTGTATCTTCACACTACGAGGATTACAGCAATCGCGGAATCTCTTTCGAGCCAATCACGCCGCCACAGCAAGCACTGGGAATGGGTGCTGAGCCTGCGTACATCGCAAACGAGGAGACTGGCCTCTACACTGCTATTCCAGACCACATGGGTGGTGTCAACGGTCTGCACGGAATAATGCAGCTGCCACCTTCAAACCTCTCTGGCCCACAATTCTCCCACGCCACTCGCGGTTATGGTGCCAACAATGTCTACTCGGTCATTGAGGGATCCCCAACCTACAAGCAAAGGAGGCGCCGTTCGTCAATTCCTCCCGGAGTTGCCGCAATGGTTGCTGCTTCTGCTGCCGGTCAACAACAACCACATACCGCCCACCGACCATCGGATCTGAGACGATCTGTTTCCACATCGGTTGGACCTGTTGCTGAGGGTGATGAGTCTGGAAACAACTCTCCCCCAGGACTCAGCTACAGCAATGGCATGCATCAGCTCGCCCAACAACACAAGGATCTCATCGACATGTCAAGACACGGAACCCCCCTCTCCACTGTTGAAGATAGTCCTGCCATGAACCCGATGGCTCTCCAACACAACGACTACGGTCATTTGTCCAATGAAGAGCTTTCAGGCGAAGGTTCAATCCATGATTCCCCCCAAAGAAGACATATGCAAGGACCAAATGGTGTCGTCCGAAGAGCTCGGAGCGCAACCATGATGGAACTTGGCCCCTACCCTCAAAAGTCACATTCATGCCCTATCCCCACATGCGGTCGCCTCTTCAAGCGTTTAGAGCATCTCAAAAGGTATGGTTTACACATTTCATTCATTTTACGTACGGACCGGCTGTCACATACAGGCCGCTGACATACTCCCCTCCAGACACGTGAGAACACATACCCAAGAAAGACCCTACATTTGCCCCCACTGTAACAAGGCATTCTCCCGATCAGACAACCTAGCACAGTACGTCCTTTACATTACATACCACCTCATCACATCACTACACAGATTCACACTACACCGAACCCCCCAAACACCTCCTTTAACCATAGCTTACTAACATTCGCGTTTCCCAGACATCGTCGTACCCATGACCGCAGCGATGGCTCAGAAGGCCCATACGGCAGCTACTCGGGCGAAGAAGAAGAATACGAAGGCGAAGACCACCTCGGTTCCCTCGAGGAAGCCTCCCCCAACTCAGAGAACGGATACCTCCCAACCAGCATGAGCCAGGGTTTCGGCAGCATGCACGCACAGATGGGAATGTCGATGCCAATGTCAAATTCCGGCATGGCTGCTCCCAGTCAACTCATCTCTCACCAGATGATGCAGCAACCGATATAACGCACTTTCTCCTCTGTGTTGTTTGGTTCGTTGCGTGTTTTCTGGGATGGGGGCGCTTCGCTTCTCTTCGCTTCTTCGTTTGGTGCAATGATTTTAGGGCGGGGGAAAATAGATCATCGTTGTCTGTCGTCTTGTTCTGGGGTTGGTCTTTCGGGGGTTTTTCGTACAAAGGTTCTGATTCTTGTATGGAGACTTCCTTGCTTCTTTGCTTTCTTGCATAGCCTTGCGCTTGTTACTTCGGTCTCTCGCGAGTACAATTGCCAATTTCTTTTGTTTGGCATCGCTAGCATGGCATGTAGGAAGAATAGGGATGGTTGAACGTTTGGACGGCTGGTTGGTGGCTTGGGTAGTTGGACGGGGTCTTCTCATGATGGTTATGATGTACCGGTAGCGCCTTTTTTTTTGTGGCTTGGCCGGCTGGCTTGGATTTGGACTTTGGATTGGGTGTTCTTTTGCCATTCTTCTGTTTGTGTGTTCTTCTGTAGGGAAATGGTTCGGAGTGGAGTGGCTGTTTCTGCACGACGATGACATGTGGTGGAGATGACAATACGATTTGTTGATTGAGATTTTCTTGTTTGTGTACTGCGAGGTGGAAGTGGAAGTGGAGGCATATACATGCATGCAAATTTTCTTTTTTCGTCGAGATTCGCTTTGGGTGTTGCATGACGACGTGCTCTCTGCCCCTTGAGTGGGCGGATCGAGCATGTTGAGCTTGTTGAACTGGATAGATAGAAAAGAGAGAGCGTTGCGGAAAAGAAGCATAGGGATGAGAGAGCTTGTGTATAAATATATCATCATCATATCATCGTATCATCGAAACGTACCAAAATCATTGAATCAGATCATAAATGGGGTCAACTTCATCTCCCTTGGCCATCATCCACCTACCCACTACCTGCAACATGCAACATGCAACATGCACTCATTCCCTAACCAGCCACCCTCCCTTCGTCTTTTCGTTTGATGTTTGTTATGTTATATTGTGAGTTGACAAAGAAGAGTTGGAAATTACTGTACCTACAGCGTGAGTGGGTGCAATAGAGAATAGCATATCGATGGTGAGGAACACAAGGAAGGGGAAGAAAGGATTCCTAGATCTGTATAAGTAGAGCACTCCCTCGTGACAAGAGACAGACAGCGGTCTCGTTCTGCATAGCAGACTCTTAAGTGTTGGGAACCGGAAGATTTTGTATCTGAGGGAGAAAAGGCAAGGGGATGGGCACCTCCCTTTTCAACTTGTATAATAAATCGGGTTTGTTTCCTGAGCTGTAGCTGGTAGGTACGACGACCGTACACGTTTGATATTGGTGGATGGGTTGAGATATAGATCGATCGAGTTAAAGAGTTGAGGGCGAGAAGATGGCGTTGTCGTTTTAATTTGAATTCGAGTTGTGTTGCTGTTTGTTTCGGTGCTATCGAATTCGAACTCTTGCAGCATCCTACCTCCCTGGACTCTCCTTCCCCTTCCTACGCCCACACTCTCCAATTGTGCACCTACTCCAGAACGTTGTAAGAACCTGTTTTTCGTGGGGTTATGCGCTTTGGAGCGGTGCCGTTGTGTCGTAGGACTCTGTGCGCAGGAGAAGCTGATGCGGGCCGAAGCATGCGCAGTTCGATCTGCTTTTGTAGAGAGCTGGTGAGCGTGTCTTTGAAGACCTAGGTGTTCATATACCGATATTTGACGAGATAGAGGCTAGGAATCGGTGTGGGTGGAGGGGTACGAGGATTTATTGTTGGGCAACCTTTCAGGTCGATTTCCTGAGAGTCAAATCACTTCAAGACAAAATGTGAAGGCACGAGATGGACGACGAGGATAGTGTTCTGGACGTTGATATTGGTGAGTGAGTAGTGAGGGGAGGGATACAAAAAGGATCTTTCGTGCCATCTTGACGATGCTTGTAAGCTTGCACGATGCCTCAAGAAGTTCTAGACAAGGGTAGCGATGTGGTGTCAAAGTTGTGCAATTCGTGCAGGAAAATGTGATTGTGGGAATTTCAGGAGGATTTGAAAGGCAGAGTGCTTGATCTGTGCAGGATGATGAAAGGATTTACTGTCAAGTTTTTGAACGCTGTTGTTGCTGTCCTTTATCTTTGTTGTTGTCAACATCTCGCTTACGTCCGAACGGTTGGAGAATGCCTGTTGGGTGTCTGTTGTCGAGTAAGATGCTTACTTACGGAGATGGAGTTGCAATCCAAAGATAAGACCGTGGGAGAAACGTCCCGTTGTACCGTGATATCGAAAACTTGGAACAGGCAGAATGTGCTCGTGAAGCCATTGATGGTATCTGCAATATCCCATGGATGCGGCAATAAGCAGCGGAGGGAGTTGATTAGGGGGCTTTGTATACTACATACCTGGAGAAAAATGTGTAAAGATACTAAAAGTCTTGGGCGTTTAAGGATGCGAAAGCTAGGTCTTTGCCTATTTGCAAGTCAAGAGAGGGGCCGTCGGTATATGCGAGCTTTCTTCTTTCTCATCTTCGGAAGCTTTCCACAGGAGGAAGAAAATTCAGTATACGTCTTCACAATGGAGAACTCTGGTTCTGTCTTGAATTTGCTGCTATAAGGTGATATGAGATTGGCGCGTCGCTCTGTCTTTCATCGCGTATGAAAAGGTCGAACAGAAGTGTTATGTGGATTTGGTGAATCGAGGACCAGAGCACGTTGCTTAGGCTTGACGACATATTCTTAGTATGGGAGTCAACTCGCCATACTTGACATTTGACCGTCTCTCGTGCTCTGTCTAAAGTCAGATTGGAGTGCTCCGAGGATGGTGATGAATCTTGGCATTGGCCTTGCCCCACAGTAAGATGCTATCAACAATATGGACTGTTGCCATTCCTCCAGACTTCAATAATTTTCGGCCTCGAAGGACTTCCATTCTCCAAGATACCCGAGGTACGCGACAAGAACGAAATTAAGTGAATGAGTGGATAGATTCAAGCGCCTATGGCTTTCTAAAGAGCACTCCAACAGTGATTCCAAGTTTGCTCCGCCCCGTTCTTCCCATCTTAAAGCCTCTGTTTGGACTTTGGACTTTATTGGCAAGATTACTAATGTCCAATATATTTATATGATGTTGAGGTGCAAGTTGAAGCTTGTTTTGCTAGGTTAAGCTGCGCGTTCGGAGGACCTTAATGGGCTTTTGGATGTGAAAGTTAGGGATGTGAAAGGCTCATCAAGGAGGAGCAGACACAAGAGATATGTTCGTCATCCATAACACCTCTGTTGAAACTTGCAATTTTCGTCAGTCTTCTATGCCATTGAAGTGAGTTGCTTGGTCGAAGAGGAATGAAAGCTTGGGACAATAGTTTGACACATCAACAAGGTAGCCAGTATACAAGATGCTGTGAAAGAAATCATGTCAGTACTAAGTAAGAACACGATGTGGACAACTCAAGACTAAGATGATCATTTGTGATGTGGAATGAGGTCTGATGGCACAATTGCAACGGAACAATTATAGCTATTTATTGATCAGGTGTCGGAGAAGAGAGCAGCGGTTTTGGCGAAGCTACAAGACAATACCAGCATTGCAAAGGGACCGTCATTCTGTTTCCGTGTCTGCAATTCTTGAATGGGTCTTGCAGATTTGATGTCCGGAGAATCGACCAATGATGGAGAGTCAATCCCGGTGCAGGAACTGGAGCGGGGTGCTGAATGCGGGGGCGGGGTACACCACAGGAACAAGCGCACCTCTCGACGTAGTTTTACGATGTAGACTAGATAAAATGCTTATTTAGAAGTGTAAAGTTAAGTACTCTCCGCTCAATAGACAGAATCATGGCTCACAAGCGCTCCATACGAAGCAGAAGTTTTGCACGAATAATCAACAATAATAGCAATCACTCCGACGATCTTGCCCTTGCTTATCGTTACCTTGCTTCGCTTCGAAGTCAACACTAAGCACCCTTCAGCAGATCATCGAATACAATCGATTATGGAAACCTTAATCTTCGTGACGGACCGGTCTGCTCTGCAAGAACCTGAAATGATGCTCGCACACATCCTTTTCTACCATATCGGGCAGGTGGTTTCCGCTTCGAAGAGTATAAAGATGACTTGAATCCTCCTCATCCAACTACTTCCAGTCATCATCAACTTTCCCAAGTTCTTCAAATACTTCTACAATCCTCTGTCATTATGCTCTCCAACGCCAGAGCTCTATCTAGTCTTGGGGCAATCCTTCTCCAAATTCTTTCCGCTTCCGCAGCCACTGTAGCCAAACGAGCTCCGGAACCATGGAGTAACTACGTCAAGAACCCAATCTTCTATCCCTCTCAAGATGCCGCTAGCTGGCGTTCGATATACGCGCGAAGCATTCAACTCCCTGACAAGTCTCTACTGCTCACCTGGGAGGACTACGATCCCACAGTCGAACAGCCATACTGGCCAATCTACAAGTCCCTCGATGGCGGTGCCTCTTTCCAGAACTTCTCCAGAGTCCATGATCAGGTCAACGGATGGGGTGTGTGGTACAACCCGAATCTCTACACTCTCCCACAAGACTTTGGCGGCTACCCCGCCGGTACTATCCTCATCGCTGGAGAATCTCTCCCCAAGGATTTCAGTGAGGCATACATCGACATATACGCCAGCACCGACGAAGGTCTCACCTGGTCCTTCCTCAGCCACATCGTCTACGGCCCCGGTCCCGAGACCACCACCAACGGAAACAAAGCCGTCTGGGAACCCTTCCTGATGATGTATGACGACCAACTCGTCTGCTTCTACTCAACACAGGTAGATCCAAAGCACGCTCAAAAGCTCGCACACAAGACGACCGCCGATTTGAAAAACTGGAGCGAAGAGGTCAACGATGTCGCAAACCCAGACTACAATGAACGCCCTGGTATGACGACCGTTGCGTATAGTCCCAAGTCCCAGAAATACATCATGACCTACGAGCGTTGCGGTGAAGCTAATGTACCTGGCTGCCCCGTTCACTTCAAGGTATCATCTTCACCACTCACCTTCGACTCCGAGCCTGGCGTCCGACTACTGCCCAGCAACGGCGGTGCAGCGCCAGATGGCAGTCCTTACATCATCTGGACACCTAACTTGGGCTCCGCGGACGGATGTGGAACTTTTATCGCATCCGGGAACGCGGTCGAGTCGATCTTTGTCAATATTGATGGTCTTGATCCGAATGGGTGGAAGGCGTTGAATGTGGGCATGTGGTCGGCGTACTCGCGGTTCTTGAATGTGATTGATACACCGGAAGATAGTGCGGCAAAGGGGGAGAAGAAGCTGTTTATTGCGAATGGTGGGAACATGGGTTGTACCGGTAGTTGCTATAATTTTGTGGCGGATGCACTGGTTGATGTTCCAACGTATCCGGCAACGTAGGAGGGCGAGGGCGGAAAGAGTCAAGTCAATGCTAGCCACTTGGGCCTTGATTCTTTTTTAAAGAATGTAGCAGCGCTTCCAGACTTAGACCACTACCTAGGCTACAGGGTGAACGATCGCCGTTATGACCCACCTTTCAGTAAACAAAGTCCCAGAGATTCCCACTGATCCCAGATCCCCATAGGAACCTAGTTTAGTCCACCCTCTATAGCTCTAACCTTTGTGATAAGGCTAAGGAGGAATATCTGACTGGTTCTGGTGTTTGAGGGTCTGATTTGCCCAAAGACCAAAACCGCCCATTTTCGATCACTTACGACCGATTCGGTACCAGGATCTCGAACTTTCGAAAAGATGAAAATGGAGAGAACCAACCCCTCCTGGAAATGAACGGGCTTCCAAGATTCCCTACCGTACCTTGCGATAACAACGCTCCTGTGTCGCAACTTCCCGATTTGTTTACCTTCGTCCTCGCTTAAGAAGCGTGCTTTCTCTGTCTGGCCAGCAACGTGCCAGGATCTGTTTGGCTGATCTCAACGTCAGAATCCGCAGCTCTTTTCATTGGAAACTATAATTCTTGTCACATTAATCACTCGCGCCCATCATAAATCATCATTAGTATCGCAGTACAACACGATGGCAGACACAAAAAGCACAAGTCTTGCCCCGCAGTCACAGCCTCGTCTCGTAGATGATGTCTGGTACATCATCTTTCAACATGTATGGTAAAGCCTGCGAAGGTATGGTCTGTAAATGTACTGACAGGCATACTCAGATTCCACACTCTCAAAGTGAAGACGTATGGCGCGACAACCCAGATGCTATGGCGTACCGACGATGGCTTCGATCTCTCCGGCTAGTCTCATAGGATCTCGACCGAATCGTCAGACCCTACGCACCCTGACATATTCGAATATTTAAGTGGTTTTAAATCACCAGGGTCACCGTTGCGACTGGTCTTCCAGAGGACCTTTTCCGTGAAGGGTTCAAGAGATATGGAGAGGCCCTCACTTTGAGAGGTTCACTGAGCAACTATCTCCTGAACAAGCTGACAAAGCTACTGGAGGAGCGCAATGCATTGTGTGTTATTCGGTACGTATAGAGTCCCAAGATCGGAACAACGCAGATCATGCCTCGGAAGTTTCCTCGACCACCTCGTCAAAATGCCTGCCTCAGTCGATGGCAGAGCATCAGCTGCTGCATCAAATTGTCTGAAACTCTGGGCTTTGCTTCCTTTGAAAACCCCTTATTTCGTTTCACTGACAGCCTTTTAGATGGGAATTTGCCGTGAGGATAACTATACGGATCACCTCATGAATCGCCTCATGAATCGCAATCCTATGATTCAGATCTCAGCCGTGTTTAATGCCTGTCTCAGGTGCCGGAAATACCCCGCACGTTGTGCATTGGAGGAAGACGAGAATGGGTTTACTATGGTTCGTTATAATAAGCCGAACAAGTCAATACAGCCGCAAATCTCCCAGGACGGCAGATGTCTGCTGGAAACACAAGACGACGCCCGTTGGGAGAACTTTTGATAGTGTTTGCGGCAGTTCCCAATCTAAGCCCCAATACAACATTTCGACAGCTCTGTGTCTTCGTCCACGTCGGCACGACAGTCCTTGCCTTGTTCCGCATGGCAGAATACTACCGTCCGTGGAGAAGCTGAAGCTCGATGAGTGTGAGTGGGCGTGGTCATTGAGTGAGACTTCAACTTTGTTGGACTTGTCAAAACTTCGTTACCTAAGTCTCAGATGGTCGGGTAGTCAAGAATCCATCCTAGATGTACCCACGAAAAAGCTCACAGGGCTTCAGACTTTCAAATATCAACACCGGCTATATGTGTATTATGAGAGTGAAGTGTATTGAACGTTTTTTAGCATCTCTCTTACACGACTGCCGGAAGATGGAGAGTTTCAAGATTGAGCTTTGAGCACTGGAAAGATGTGATATGTATGGCGGATATCATGAAACTTGGTGGCCGGCCCGGAAGCTGAGATTGGTCGACAATTTTCACAACGACACTTTGATTTGTGGAGTCTTGGAAAACCTTCTTACCCGTTGTCCCAATATCTCGGATCTCTCATTGAATATGCCACGTGCTGACCTTTGGCACTGGAGGGCAGAGGTAAGTCATTTTCTTTATGTTCTCCTGGTGTGAAAAGCTCTGTTTAGATAAAGTAATCTCTCTGGCCGACTGATTTGTAGTGCTAACTCCTTAATAGTTGGACTCTTTCCTTTCGGTGGTCGCAGGAGCTCACGTGATTACAGACCCCAACACTTCAGATGGTTCTTTCCTCGCATCGACGATGCTGGCCAGTATGAGCAATGGGTAAGCGAGAGAATGAAGGACCCAGTTGAAGAAGTTGGAGTCTAGCTCACTTGGGACGACTTAAAAGACTTTGAGGATGAGGGTGTATTGATAAGTAGCCCAAAGCCCAACACTGAGGGAGTCGCCGGTCTCCACCGGGACTAGATTTGAGATGCATAGATCGGCTAGGGTAATAAGAAAAAAGAGTATCATCAAATGATGGAATCCTTTGCATGAAGGTTGACGTTCGTGACGGAACTATAGTCTACGTCGTACGTCGTTGTTGATGGACTTCAACACATATTTCTACGAAGGATAGTGATGAGAGACATCTTTTACACGAAATTCCAACAGTCAGTATCTTTTCCACTCTCAAAATACCTTACAAAGCCAAACAGTCTTGGAAAACTGTAACAGTATGCATCTAACCAGCTTTATTGCCTTGCTTGTAAATTGTGAGAATATGGGACAGCCGTGCCCGCCCAATTGCCGCAAACAAGACTCATCGAAAAGTATTGAGTCGCGATACAGACTCTTGACAGCTTCCATACCCCGGAGTAGCGATGGGGAAAACAAAAACAAAAACAAAAAGGAAGAACAGTCTTAATTGCGTTCGCCGGGAATCGAACCCGGGGCCCATCGACACTGAAACTGTTGATCTCAACAGTTACATGGCAACGATGGATTTTACCACTAAACCACAAACGCCTAGAACAGCTGACTTGCTGCTGACTTGTTGACCTTTTCCTTATCTGGCTATGTATAAGGAGTAGTGATTTGGAGCATTTGAGGAAGAGTTTGTGTGGGAGGTGGGACTTCGAGCAGGGATGGGAAAATAAGCGAGGGTTCAATCCCCTCGGGACATGACCCACTCGCGCTATGGGTTACGAGCGATCCCCCTTTATTGTAAAGACTTCCGAGACTGTAAAGATATCACCTTAGTTGTATTCTGGTTACATATGCTGCCTTTTCTTTGCTCGTGCTCTTAACCCGAGATTTGTGGGTGACTCTTTTGAATTGACCTTATGACTCAATTGCCATCTTGTGTGACATGCCGAGAGGCTACTAAGTGCGCCTGGTAAATCCCTTGAAAACTTATCGTGCTGGTTGTAGTTCCAAGTTTAGACTCGAACATAGCTTCGTAAAGGAGCGAGCCATAGAAAGCAGATCAAAGAGAAGGGTAGAGAGCAAAAGGAATCACGTGCACATTCCTTCCAAGCCACCGGAAAACTTGGAGGAAGGTGGATATTCAGAACCTTGAGAACAACAGAATGTCAACACAAGAGCACTGGATTATCTCAAATACCGTAATGTAACCAATTGGATATTTGTATCCGAAAGTGATTTCGATCATTGGAAAAGATAATGGAAAGCAATACCTGCTCGACTGCAGCTTCGAATCGGAGATCTAGCACAAAGGCAAATTACTGAGGAACGCACTCGATGGCGAGAATGGACCACAGCCAATTACCACATATCCAATACTAAATTCCAATCATGAAAGATGCTGTGAGTCAAACTGCCTGGCCGATCTGACGGAACGCAGTCATTCGTTTTCGAGTTTTCAATATCTGAGGTAGAATTTTGGCTCGTTCTACCGTGGTCTTCATTTATATATTCCGCCCATTCCTCCGAGTATCACATCCTTCAAGTTCTTCAGCATAGCAATGTTTGATGGTCTAAAGGTTATGATTCCTGCTCGTCGTTTTTGATGATCCGTAGGAGACTAGGGCTCCACCCCCTGTGAAAGAGCTTACTTCTGCTTTTGGCTTGGAAAGTCGAACTCTCACCTTCACGTGGTGCAAGCTGGAAACACTCCGGTGGCTAAGAGATCCCACCTCACAATTCGATTATTCGCAGACAAATACTAATCAACCCACCCCTCCTCCCCCTTTAGCGGTATCTCTATTGGTTACTACAATTTATTGAGAAGCTATTGCTGCAACTTTTTTAATGCGTTTTGGAAGTTTTATCCGTTGAGTGCTGATAAGATGAGTGCATAAAGGGACTTTTTGTCAGATGCCATATTATTCGAGTTATATTCAGCGGCTAAAACATGCATTTTGGTCCGACTGGGTTGTTGACCCCGCCACCCGTGGAGCCACGAAGCTGACGTTTTTCCATGACCTGAAGCAAGACAAATATTTTTTTCCTCACCGAAAAAGCTCCAGAGATTCGTGCACTAAATCTTCTTGGCCTCCTGCTCGTCTTGGTGCCGTTACACAATGCCTGCAAGAAAATACCCCGCACCACGTGAGCACCTACTGTCTTAAGCGAGATAAACAAACCGCTCATCCCGGCCATGCCATGGAATTCAAGGCTGGTATTGATCTTAAGACTCGGTCCCAGGGAGCGAGCAGAAAGAAAGATGATGCCTCGGTGACTCAGTCGAACTGCGATTGGCGAGCCTCGCAATAATACTTCCCCATTGAAACAAGCTTTGCGATGCTCGTCCTCACCTCCATATCTGTCTTGCAATTTGGACATTCCTTCCAAGGGAGCATGAGCTTCTTGGACACAATCACACCAACCATGGCTCTGCTGATACGTACAGCAAATTCAGGGTGGGCTATTGCTAGGGTAGCATATTCGTCCTTGTGGACGAAGAAACTGTAGTGAGTAGCAATGAAGGCAATGATGTCCCCTCTAAGCATGTATTCGCCTTTGAAAAGCTTGCTGTGCTCTAGCAAGAATGCAAGGCTTTCGACAAATGAGCGTGTACGCCACTCTTTCGCGAGTACCGCCATGTATTTCAATCTCGCATGCTTGTGGAGTCCATGGACTAGCAATCGTTGCGCCGCAACGTACATGTGGGCATGTACTAGTAATGCTCCGCTTCCTGTGACTGATGGGGGCTCCAAGCCGTTAGTAACGCCGGAGATGTCTTGTACAATTGTTTCTTCGATACCAGTTGAACTACTTGACGACGTTGTGGTTTGCGATCTTTCTGAAAGAGTGTCGCTGATAACGATCGGTGTCTTGGCCGCTCCAGCAGAAGCAACTAGGGTAGCCGACTGAGATTCTAATTCATGTTTGTAGCTGCCAGTGTACATGTATTCCAGCACTCTCTCCATTGTGGTGGGTTCGAGATCTAATGACATGTTCCTGGATCTGCAAGGCTATCTTCAGGTCAAAGACAGGTTTTCAAAAGTCGCTCGCATGCGCTGGCATAATCATGTAGACAAACCTTTTCATTCGCTGCATCGCGAGACTTTATACGACCAGATAGCATGCACACGATGTATCTATGCACTCTGAACTCCTTATCTCCACACACGATCGTCAAGTCTGAGTACGCTCCAGTCTTCAACATTCTGAATCTCATTAGCGCTAAATCATGCGACACGGCCAAGGCTTGATACTCAGCATTCCTGGTTTCCAGTGACGGAACTGCGTGGTCTGACTTCTCCAACTCATCATGGTTACGTTTAGTCTGTAGAAGCAATTAGAACAGAGAGTATTCGAAAGAGGTGAACGAAGGATTGAAGGAGAGGTGGTTACACTACCATGGTGGGGTCCAGGTTGTCTGTCTGATCATTCGTCCCTGGTCGTTAGATGCTCCTGGGAAACGATGATCAGGATGACACTGAATATAAGCAGAGTCTACTAAAACTGTGCTATTCATTATAAGTACTTCGTGAAGGAGAAGCTGCGCGATTCCCATCTTGCTTCTAAGCGAGCTGGCAGTGTTTCGAGTGACATGTATGGCCTGCTAGAACATGCGCGTCCTTTGCTGGTGTCCCTCACAGGAATTAACGCCAAACATCCAGGACGCATGCTATTGAGTAGTTGAGTCTGTCGGTGATCATGCAACCATACCATTGCTTGTCTGGCGTTGCTTCCGATACATAGCACGTGATCTGCACTTCTCAAACCACTATGAAAGCGATGAGAGCAGCATGTAGCGGACAACAAAGGCAAGGAGAAATCTTTGACCGTGTCTGGAGATGATCTATTCAATTGAATGATGCCGTTTCAAACTCGCGCAAGGAGCGGTAGCTATCGCATTGCTCACAAGCCCATCGGCAAGACATGCTCTCCAATACCTTGGCGGGAGCCGCCTCCTGCGCCTTATGCATGATCCCATGTAACGGAATTTTAAAGTCGTAAGGTTTTTGATTGGTGATGTGGAGCTTCCAGAAAAATTATGCTTCGAAAAATATTGCCGTTAGTCAGGAACTAGCGTCTTGGAGGGGTAAGAGTCATTCTACTCAGGATTGTAATCTGTTGCTCGAAGAGGCACTCATGCTTTGTACATCATACTTCAATCACAAATCTTCAGTATTTGAATCAGCATCAGATAAAGATTTATGTAGTCGGCTCCTCATAAGTCCCAAGCTCGATCGTTGGAAGGTCGGGAATCCCATCGGAAGTGGGGTAAAACAACACCAACATGGCATCAACCTCAACTCAAACCATATCCCTCGAACCCCTGACGACCTCCCAACCAGCCTCAGAGTCAACCCAGACTCTCACCTCCCGAATCCAAGCCCAAAATGAAAACTCAAACTTCGACCCCGCAGCCGACGCCATAATCGCTGAATCCCGCCTCGCCGACTCCCTCGTCCCAGACGGCGGCTACGGCTGGGTGGTAATCCTCGCCTGCTCAATCCTCACCTTCTGGTTCGTAGGCACGTCTTACTCATGGGGCGTTATCCAAGCTGCTCTCGTTGAGCAGAAACTCAGTAATCCGGCTAGTCTGAGTTTCGTAGGTAGTTTGACGGCTGCGTGTATTTCGTTCTTTGCGCTTGTGAATGCGAGGATCGTGAGGTGGATTGGGGCGAGATGGACGGCTGTTGTGGGTGTGCTTGCGTTGGGCATGGGAGGTGTACTGAGTGGCTTTTCGACGGGGAGTGTGGGGGCTTTGTTTTTTACTGCTGGGGTGGTTATGGGGGTGGGGTGTAGGTGAGTTTCTTCAGTATTTGGATGAATTTGATCAAATGCTGATGTGATGATAGTTTGTGCTTCATTGTAGGTCGCGAGGGACAGACTCTGCATTTCAGGAGCTTCGATACTGACTGATCACAGGTCGTATCTACCATTCCAGCACAATACTTCAACAAGAAGCGGGGTATCGCAAATGGCATCGTTTACGCAGGTGGCGGTCTAGGAGGAACCGTCATCTCCTTCGCCATGGATGGCCTGATCCACAAGCTCGGTGTTGAATGGACATTTCGAATCATTGGTATCCTCATTTTGACTACAGGTCTACCAGCAGCATGGATGATCAAAGAAAGAGCACCTGTCAAGACTTCGAATTTCGTGGAATGGTATGTCCTAAATAACTCACTAAAACAACCAGCAAGACTGATTGTTGCTCCAGGAGCCTCTTCAAGAACATCCGCTTCACAACTCTTTTCATTGCTGGAGCGATTGCGACGTTCCCACTCTTCGTCCCCCCTTTTTTCCTGCCTCTCTACAGCTCTTCTTTGGGACTCTCATCCTCAGCTGGAGCAGGTTTAGTAGCAGGCTTCAACTTCTCATCAGCAGTTGGTCGTCTTGTCTGTGGATTTCTCTCCGATTACATCGGTCCCGTCAACACGCTCTTCATCTCTTTAATCTTGAGTGCGATGAGTATGCTCGTAATTTGGCCAGTCTCGAACTCGCTTGGCCCATTGATCCTCTTTGTGATTATCAATGGTGCAGCGAACGGAGGATTTTTCAGCACTATTCCGACTGTGGTGGGAAGTGTGTTTGGAAGTCGGAGAGTGGGTGTCGCGATGGGAATGATTGTGACTGGTTGGGCTGGTGGCTACCTGATGGTGAGTCTCGGAATTCTTTTCCTTCGGGTAAACTTGCTAACATGAAGTAGGGAGCTCCAATTGCTGGTTACCTTCTGGCAGCATATGGTGGTGAACATAGCACTTTGAAAGCATACCATCCTGCTATATTCTATGCTGGATCGATGGCCTTGGGGGCTGCTATCTTGGTAGGCGCTGTGAAAGTCATGCTTAACAGAAGCCCGCTCAAGAAGCTGTGATGGCAACGGGATAGAAGTGGGTGACAAGAGGAGAGGAGATGGAGAGGCTGTCTGGTTTGGTTGAGTACTTCTAACGGCAGTCTTGAGCTGCGGCATTTGGATAGCTCGATAATACTTAAAGGCCATACACTTGTCATGATTGACAATGACATTTTATGCTGATGAGAATAAGTGCAAATTTCGAGATTTGAAAACCATCTCGCTTCGTAAGGCTGTCAAGAAAAAGGGGCTTGGTCGCTAAATTGAGGAGGATCGCTGGCCTAGCGCGTCAACTTCGTGTTGAGTGCTTGAGCTTGGACGTGACGCGTTGAGGCTTGATTGCCAGTTTCTGACCTCTCTTTGCTACTGCAAGCTACCCATTCAAACCTTTAGGGCCTTTCAAGTCAGCTGCGACGATGTTTGCTCTATTCGAAAATCTGCCGGATGAAATTCAAATCGAGATCTTCCAATTGGCCGCAGACACTGAACATAACCCCCGCGTAATCGAAGTATACCACAAAGAAGGACAACTGTACTCGAAACAACGACCTCCTGCCCTGCTACAAGTCTGCAAATTATCACGATATGTTATCCAGAAGATGTATAAGCCATGGTTACCACAATTTGCAAGAACACTTGCCTGCAAGCCATGGGAGGCGCTAGTCCAGAAGAAGGGCATCGAGCGATGGTCGAAGCTACAGAACGTATACATCGACATGGAATCTGATACGCTATTGCTGAGCAGTAGGATATGTCGCCCAGGAGTGTTCGGAGAAATCGAAAGGCAGATACTGAGAAATATGGCGGTGGCGATGGACGATTACATAACTTTCATGGATATTGCCAAGTGCGCGAGACAGTGCGGTGGTCTAAAGACCTTGAACCTCTTTGAAGGAGAGACTGATAAAGGACATACTTCTTTCAAAGCTGGGAGGATTCAACACGGGATCGAGAGATTGGCGAAGAAGAAGTTGAGAAAGAAGGAGCTGCCATACCAAGTACCGAGGATCACAACTGAGCATATCAGAAGCCTGAAACCACCAAGCAGGAACATTGAAAGCTGGTATCGGTACAAATATCCGAAGGGAAGTTTTGCTTCACAGCAATTTTCTTACACTGTTGATAATTCTCGTCTGTCAGAGCAGGAAGAATTGGAGCTGGAGCTGGAAGAGCTTAAAGAAGCTACTGATCGCGGAGGTCTTGGCGGATGTCCCCGCGCATCAACATCAACATCCGGCAAAACAACAACAAAACGCAAGAGATCTCGATTGGACGCGCCGCAGAACTCAGACGCGACCTCGAGGAAATCTGCGAAAACTTCACATTCATCTCGACGAAGAAGACACGAATCAAACACAGCTGCAACTTCAATTGCGACTTCCAGGCGCCGCGTCAGACAGCCCATAACCCCGCCAACATCGTCCCCAATTTGCGCAGAACACATTCCTCGTCAGGAAACTTCACAGTCTGTCTGGATCAGGTCCCCAAAGCCATTCAACTACAGCTGCTTCGAGGACGGTGCGCTCTCGCCGAGTCCTAGTCCTGAACCAGTACAATCACCAGAATCGATTGACCTCCCTGCACACCCACCACCAACACCACATACACACGTTCGACCGCAGCACGATCCATTCCACGAGTGGACAGAACTAGACTGGGAGCCACTACTGGAACCATCCAGTCCACCCGACCAATTCACCACTCCTTATATCGAGCAATTCATCGACATACCCCCCACTCCAGAGCCGCCTGTCTACATCGATCCTCGCAATATCTGGCGCGCTTTGGAGGATGAGCGAGAGTCGTGGACTCTGAAGGAAACCGAATCTGCAGATATGGCTCGTAGTAAAAGAGCCATCATCAAGCCCAAGGTCACGGAGGAGATTGACGAGGCGGAGGAAGAGCGGCTCTTACAATTGCAACTGCAAGCAGAGCTGGAAATTGAAGATGAGGCCGAAAGTTCAAATGCAAATGTCCAGGGACCTATGACTCCAGAATCAGAAAAGCCAGAGAGTAGTGGTGTCCCAGCGCGAATCAGAGCCGAGCGACAGGTGGAGGATGAGGTCCAGCTTTTGGTTCAATGGAAGAATTACTCCGATGAGAAAGACTGGACGTGGGAGGCGGAGAGTGAGTTGCAGCAGAGTGTGCCGAAGATGGTACAGGCTTGGAGGACGAAGAAGAGTAGGGAGATGGATGAGGCGGAAGCGGTGCTTGAGGATGAGGTGGAGAAGATTTTGGGAAAGAGGAAATGGAAGGGCGAGCCGCATTACCTTGTCAAGTGGAAGGGATATGAGGATATTGAGTCGAGGACGTGGGAGCCTTGTGACAGGTTGAAGGTTGATGTTCCGGAGATCGTGGATGCATACGAGAGCAAGAGTAAAAAGAAGAGAAAGGCGAAGAAATAAATATTGATACCCAGGCGATGTGATGCATAGCTTTGCCTTTTTAGTACCTCCTGTATTTTTGCATCGCAATACCGGAAGAAACCACTGTGTATGTCGTATGGCGTTGTTTTAATACCTAGGGAGCGCAGAACTTATTATTTATCTGAATTCTAGCTTCTCTATCATAGAATCGTTCGTGTCTACCGTCGCAGCACGTCTTCTCAAGCCTCAACATTACGGTTGAACGTTTATCAATAGCGAGACACTCCCTATTCTGCACCTCCACAAACTCTGCAACGTCCCCTGACAAGCCGGGCTACCCACAAAGAACTCCATCAACACCTCCTTGACAGCCCTCCAGCCCTCCCAATCCAGCCTCGTGCAAACATCCACCAACTCCAAGACCTTCTGCATAAAACCATGCTCATGAAACCCCTCACCAAGTAGCAGCGCGCGAAAAAGCCCTATCACCATCCTCCCAAACTCACATACACTAGCACGCACATCACTATCGCTATTACCACTCTCTATTCTCCATACCTTCTCAAACCTAAACAAGAAAACCTCACCCCGTGCGCTACCCTCCCATTCTGATGAAAGCGAGCTATAAATCAGCGTTAGAAAACAAAGACTCTCACGTATATGTCTTCGACGACTCCTATTAAACTCAGTATCCGGTATACAAATTGACTGATACAGAAGTGCATCAACGCGGTTTACGCTCTCATACACTTCACAGCGCTGGGCAGCGGTGCTGGTTTTTGAGTGCATGATTGTGGTCATGGTTTGTAGACGAGAGAAAGTGGACATTAGCTCTTGGTAAAGATCATAGCCGGCTGGGAGACTGGCGATTATCTTTGGGGGGACGCCGGAGGGATCACTGCGGAATGGGTCGATGGAGATGGGTGGTGGTGATGTTGTGGTGAAGCGGCGGCGGGAGACGAGGTTGCAAGATCCGGCGTAGTCGAACCTGGAGTGGATGATTTAGTATTATAAAGGTATATGGAGTTGATAAGTGTGTGTACTGACCATGATATTATGTGGTAGACTTGTGTGTCTTCGTCTCTAAGACGCTCGATCCCGCCTCTGAGTTTGAGCATCACTGCTAGGCCGTCCACTGTGTTCATTTGTCAGTTCCTCCGAGTGTCAATAGCGACGGAGCACAGAGCGAGGGGCCAATCATGCATGTACAGAGCGACAAGAGTAACGAAAGTACTTACTATGTGTGTTGAAATTCCGCGGCGTCCCAAAAAGAAGCTACATTCAATGTCAGGCATTCTATCCCTTCCCGTCCCAGATCGACAAACGAAGATCAATGCTCAACATACCTCCAATCCCGCCAGTAAAGCCACAGACGCCAAGCTTTCATTCCCATTTTCCATCTTCCAATCCGACAACTTCCTGTTCACCAGCGAAATAGCTTTCCGTTGATGTCTCAACCCATCTTCTGACGTCTTTACCCCTCTCGCAGCAGCTATATCATTCGCGGCAGCAGCCAAGATGACATGGAAGCCTGGCGCTCCAAGAAGACTCATGTTGAAGACGAGCTTCTTTACAGGTTGGAAGTCGGCGCGGTTGTCGCCTATGAAACTGAGAGGTGCGAGTCCGAAGAAGACTTAGAGACTCAGTACCATATCTGTGAGTGGAACGAAAGTGTTTGGGGGTGGACTTACAATGATCTAAAAGCTCTTGTTTCTCTCGGCTGAGCTTCACTGGGAATGCAGAAAAGGGATCGGGCCTTGTTATCTTTTGCAAGACAAGTTCCTGGCGAAAAGCCTTGGCAGTTACTGATCCATATGCATCGACGTCCTCCCCGTCACGAGCCTGAGCGGCCTGGACGCCTTTGATGACAGGATGACATGCAACCCCTTCAATATTATCACACGAGTCTTCTTTCTGTGTTTTGGGAGACTCGCTACTACTGCCACTGCTCAGCAGTTGAGCCTGAGCAGCTTTCTGTCTCCTGAAACCTCTGGTCACATGGGCTCGCGCTCGCCTTCTCGCATTCGCATCATTG
This sequence comes from Cadophora malorum, assembly GCA_017365405.1. Taxonomy (NCBI): domain Eukaryota; kingdom Fungi; phylum Ascomycota; class Leotiomycetes; order Helotiales; family Ploettnerulaceae; genus Cadophora; species Cadophora malorum. The sequence continues at coordinate 138,692 of JAFJYH010000037.1, forward strand.
TGCAATATCCATTCGAAACCTTGAGCCTTCTGTTGCTGTATCTTTGGATCTGGCGTCCTCTCAATGGTATCTCGAGAGTGACATGATGCAAGGTCAAGTACAGGTTCTATCAGACGAAGCATCAGCACCGAACATCCATACACGTGAGATCTACCCGGTTAATCTTGCAGCTTCCAAGTGTTCATACTTTCGTTTTTTGACATACCTTCGAGCGTCAAGATTTGCTCCATCTAGGACTTGAACGTCAATGTCGAAATTGCAAATTCAACAATGTCCCGATTAGGTCCTTGAAGGAAGACTCTCCAGGTAACAGTCAGAGGATCGCATTCCCGAAACGACTCTCACATGTAACAGCGACCTCAGCCTTGCTGTACGACCGATTACAAATCAGAAGACATCTCACATAAATGAGGTGCTCACTTCTCACTTGCCTATTTGAGTCTTGCCATCGTAGCAGCTCGCGGAGAAGTGGATGGCAATGTCAGCGCTAGCTTGATGTGGTGGTTTTGGCGAGAAATTTCGAGAAAGGGCACCCTCCCCTCAACACACTAACAAACACCATACCGAAACTTCTCGAAAGAAACTCTTGGATCCAAGTTCTCTCTTTTGAACGCCTCGCTGTCAACCACTCCTTGGATCTCAAACCCCAAATCGTCATGGACCAAAAGAAGTTCCTGGCCTGGCGCCAAATCCAGTCCCTTCTACCGCTGGACTCCTTCGTTCTACCAACCATAAAGAGCTCTCGCTCCCAAAAAGCCCAATCAGCTCCTCTCTTTATTGACTCTTTCGACCCGTACATGGAGACGGAGGCAGACTCGCAATCCCCTGACTCCTGAGTCGTTGATCGTGACTGGGGTGAGAAGAGCTCAAATCTGGATATAGACTTCAATCGGATGTGCAAAAGACGGGGTCCAAAATTGCACCCACAGTATGTATTAACTTTGACTTTCTCGCAAGCTGACACTAAGTCATAACCTCCAGCTGCGCAGAGTCCAGAAGCGCAAAGCCCAGCGCGCATTCTGACTCTTGCAGAAAAAGCACGTCGAGTCTTTGGAGGAGAAATTGAGGTCTTTGATGGGTAGGCATGAGGAGTTGAAGAGGATGCACGTGGGTCTGTGGGGGTGTGTGAGAGAATTGTTTTTTTCTTTGGTGAGAGGCATGGATGGGAGGATTCTAGGAAGTGGGGATGGGATGTTTAAAGGGCTTGAAAGGGATCGGGGTTTGACTTCCGAGAATCAGCTTGACTGCGAGGGAGGAGGTCGTGGTGATTGTGATGAGGATGAAGATGAAGATGAGTTGGATGGCAATATCAAGACTGAGGCTCGGCTTGAGGGAGAGCAGGTATGGCGGCTGGATCGGATAGGAAATACTTGAATGCGAGCGGTCGATGGAATCGAGAATAGGAGTAGAAATGTGCTGTCGGAAAGGAGAAGGGCGGTCGCTTGGCTGATGTCCCGCCTGCTGGCTGGTGCATGGATTGCGTTGAATTCGAGCAAGAGCAGGGACTTCAAATCTGTTCCTGAAGTCTGCGTGTGTTTGGGTAGACCAGATTAGGAGTCTGGGAGGGAGAAGAAGGCGTGGCATCGCAATTTTCCAAAGATTTTGGGCTTTCGCTTGCAAGTCCACCTCATTGTCCACGACATCATTTTCGGTTCCTTGTCAGGCGTGCCTTGAGCAGAGTTGAGTGGGACTGAATGTGATTATATGCTATAGCAGCCCAGTCGCGAACCAGAGGATTATCCGCAGCTTCACCATTCCAAGTCTGCTCATCCAAGTCGTGGCAGGACCTTTCGACGAGCGCGTGCGAGTGCCACGCCGTGACGTGAGTGGGCATTCTTGAACAGTATGGATATACTTCGTCCAAACCTTCCTTAATCAAACGCTGGAGCTCATTGTCCGGCGAGGTGCAGACTTGTCTGCGAGCCTATTTTTTCCTGCTTTTGAAGTCCTTCAGTCCTGCTATGTCGCAACACAGATGGCGACACCACAGAGCTTCGAGAGCGTTCTTGACGTTCTTCATATCGTCGAAGTCCTCTTTCGCATTCAATGCGGACCTGAATGGTACACAGCCCAGAATGCTCACATGGTTGTACCATACCAGCATCTTCTACAGGAGTACAGGTTGTATGACTAGTGACACGATCGCGTCCAGCGAGTTTGAGGGACATGGGAAGTAACTGAAATGACTCGGTGGTTCAGCCTCTATTTTCTGGTCCGAGATCTCAGGCTGAGAGGGTGAGGTCAAGGTATCGTAGGTATTGTAGGTATGGTACGATAGTCGGTGTCATCGTATCTTCTGGAACTCTGTACTAGAATATAAGCTGATCTTGAGAGTAAGATATCTGCTAGCTTCTTCTGAAACCAAAGGAGGTAAAACTCATTCGGTGGAGAGAAATGAAAGATAAAAAGATGTAGCGGAACTGCGAAGTGAAATAAAAAGTAGGAGAAGGCAGCTCATTCGAAGCCGCATGTAGAAAAGTTCGAGAGGATAGACAAGCCTCCGAATAAGACCAGTAACAAGGATACTATGGAGCCTCTGTACACATCAAGATGGTTATCGCCTATTCCAAAATTCGTGACTCTTGATCGCTGATCAAGAGCCTTGAAGAGACTTGATCTCTTCATCACCCAAAACTTCAGAGCCAAAAAGCTGAGGCAGGAAGAACGAAAGAGAAGCTGCTAGCGAAAATCATCTCTATCACATGCCTTTCGAACACACCCGTCATTAATCTTGGGAAAACTTGCCTGGTTTTAATAAGGGATCTCGCCACATCGTCACACACGCTCAGTCCTCCATCCCAACGGGATCACCGCACCTACATTGCGGCGCATTGCATCGCATCGCGCATAACCCGGCAGAGGCTTCTCAAAGAATCTGTAGAGCCGACATGAACTTACCCAATTAACAGAGTATTTCTCGTACAGGCAGCTCACGACACCAGCGAGTCTGACCATCCAGAAGATTCGACGTCTCCTTCTCAGTCGGCCTGGATTCCACTGCCCAGACAATTTCCCCGGAGCTTGGCCTTAAAACGAGAGGCGATGCATGAAAAGCGGGGATCGGCTCGGCGCACTTCGGAGCAAGGAACCAGAAATAAAAACATGGGGTTTTGCGGAGGGCTGCCCAGTGCCCACTCTTTGGTCAATTAATTTCCTGGGTTGGAAAGTCTTGTTGGTTGCTTGGTGGTGATCTCTTCTTGGATGTTTTGGAACGAAAGGAGGGGAAGCCAGCAACGGAGATGAGATAGATGGCAGGTGTTATGATCTTCAGTCATGAGAACTTTATTCCATGGGGATTGGATGTAGAGGGTGTGATTGGATCTCGAGTGTTTCCCAGCCAAAGTCGGACGACTGGCTATGGTTGCTGTGCGACTTCGAGAAGAACTGCCAATTGGGATTCGAGATCGCTCAACTGCCAATTATAGCACTTGTTCCTGGCGTCTCGTCCCTGGACCAGAATTCTTAGACTTCCCGCCTCCTGTCGCTGTCAAAACACCCATCCCATCCATCTCAATAATAACTAAACAAACATGTGAAAGTCCATCATTCGAGACTCCAACTCACACGGCCAAATTCTCGGATATAACTTCTTGAAACGCAGATACGAAGGAGCAGGAGAGCAAAATCAGATGTCAGAGAAACAAGCACCTCGGCCCTGTTCGCTGTGGCGTAGTGCAGGTGATGATTGGCGCTGCGAGCCCTGTCTGCCTGCTCAATTACCCCATAAACAATATTTTCAGCGGGGCTATCTGCAACTCCTCCCCTGCACTACCCCAGACCTTCCGTTCTCAGCGTCCAAGAACACTAGCCGCTTCCAGGCTCTGCCCCGGTCCGAAAGGATGCAACACTGCATTTGCATGCAGACAGGTAGGTAGGCAGGCTCTGACGACCTGTCATGGGTAACCACCTGCTTCATCGAAGGGCAAAAAGGGTTCTTCTCTTCTACGCCACCGACCTAATGAATGCAGCATCGGGCGATGACACCGAAGCTAGCAAAGTCCTGTTGGTTGTCCAACATCCGGCCGTTCCTGCATTGTTTGCTTGACATGACATGCTTCCCCTCTCTCTGGCCATCTGTTATTCTGTTGGAACATGGTTAGAGGGCTCTTGATGTTTGAAACGAGGACTTGTCTTCTGGAAATGAAGCTCTCGAATCAAATTCAAGATGGTAAATTGGTTCCTCCTGACGATCTTCGGTGTACGTCGTTGTTATTACCGCACAGAATTTGACTTCTTCCAACCGAAATGCTCGCTTCGACCTTCCAAGCCATCTCCGCCTTTCATTCGATCTCTAGTCCCAGCCTCCGCCCCTTGCCTAGACCCTGGTATCGAATATCCTTCGCACCGTCTTCCCTTTAGCAAAGAAGCCCGTCGCTTGTCACTGCTTGTCATCTAAACTGGAAGCGGGACTATCCAGCACGAGAAGGTTACGGAATGCGCCGCTTTGAGGCTAGATCGTGCTCCAATTCTTTGCTGACCTGGAGAGGAGGCGAAAAGACAACCTTCTTTCTGCGCACAACCAGAACCCAACCCCAGATGAGCGTCTACCAGGTCCGGTCTGGTCGCCGATTCTGGATTGTCATTGGTGCATATCGCGGAGGACAAGCTCACATTCGTAAGCCATCGAATCTGTTTCCTTGGACACGGCTCAGGTCCGGCGTCGTGCAGATGCAAGTGTATTGGCCACCACGGAAAGCAGGGGGCTTGGTGGTTGGTGCTGGTGCTGGTGTTCCGGCCACCATGAGCATGAGGGAGCTCGGTCACAATCTCATCTCGATCCTGTATATAACCACATTTCCGTCGCATTTCTCTTCTCCTTTCTTTTCTCTTCCTTCCTTACCTCAATCAATCCATCACTCGCTGTACCACTACCAGTCCAGTCCAATCGCATAATTTTGCCAACACTCGTTTACGGCAATACCAGTCATAACAAACTCAACCGTCAAAATGAAGTACTCGTTCTCCGCCGTTGCTCTCATCGCCCTTGTTGGCCTCGCAAATGCACAAATCCCAGCCTGTGCTACCGACTGTATCGCTGATGCCGTGGCCTCAGCTACCAGCTGTGGAGCTGATGACCTCGGATGCCAGTGCGAGGAGTCCAACCAATCTGCCATCACCGCAGCTGCTACATCCTGTGTCCTCGCTGCTTGCGGAGACCAAGCTATCGGTAAGCTCTCCACATACAATCTCATGTATAAAAACAACACAAGCTAACTCTTTACAGCTGTCTTGACCGCTGCCCAAGAAGCTTGCGCAGCAGTATCTGCCTCTTCCGCCGCTGGAGGAGCCTCATCTACCCTCGCATCTGTCTCATCCGCTGCCTCGAGCGTCGTCGCCTCAGTCTCCAGCTCTGTCGAGTCTGTTGTCTCAACCTACGCACCATCATCCACCACCGCCGAGTCCTCCAGCATCGCATATACCACCCAGGCCGAGCCATCCGTCACCATCCTCCCAACAGCCGTCCCATCTTCCAACGCTACTTCCACCGCTACCTCGCCACCCGTCCAGGTCACCAACGCTGCTGGACAGGTCGCTGTCGGTGCCGGAAGCTTGTTCGCTGCTGGTGTTGCCGTGCTCGCTGCTTTGTAGATACCTGAAATGGTGTTTGAAGAGCGTAGAGTGTGATGGATGGATGTGAGATGAGCAAAAAATGTAATGATGTGGTGGGCTTGGATGTAAAACCTTCATTGGTCTCTCTCTGGTTGCATGCATGGTTTGGGAAGGGATGTTTTGTGTATGTACTGTGATGGATGAACAGAAAATATAATAATGATGAGAAGTTTGTAACGTCGTCAATACGTTTGTCCTCGTTAAAAAACATGGCAACGTCTGCCTCCCTCTATTCGGAAGTGAATTTCGCTGATTGTGGTGTGCATTTCGGGTCGTGTAATAAACAACACCTTCGCCCACCAATCCCCCATGGATACCACTACTGCCGCACAACTGATCTCGCCTCACCACCTGCCAAAAAAGTCCATACCATTTGGGATTTTCAAACCCTACTCTTGTCCATTATCTCAATTGATGTCCGCTCAATTATCCACTCACGGGTGAGTTTCTCACGTGCTCTAGGCAGGTCCCCCGCATTCGTACTAGCTCCAGGCACCAGCCCCCCAAAAATAGCCGTGCTGCCTGTTTCAATCACGCTTTTCATCACGGGAACAGGCGTCGTGAGTAATTCTCCACATCGCGTTCAAAGAGACCTTACGATCCCGTCTCTTAGCGGTGAGCTGAGCTGAGGATCTGTGGCTGGCCTGGCATTGATGAGAACAAATACCCTCTTCTCCCGTCCATCTTTCTTTTCTTTCTCATCATCATTTCCCTCAATTCAGCAGCCTCTTCCGCGACTCCAATCTCAATTCCCACAGCTGCGGAATTAACATTCTCCAACGTCTCATCAACCTCATCACACGTTTCCTCTCCTCCCTTTGTTTTCAAATTCGTTTCATCAATCGTTAAGCGTCCGTTTCAAGCAATTCATCGCGCATTTTTACTTCAATTGCCAAGATGCCGACTCTCGCAGAATCAAAGGATCCAATTGAGATCCCGACTCTGCCTACGGAGTCTGTGAAGGACTTCATCCCGTATCTTGCCAGCCAACCCGATACACCTATCGGAACGATCCTCGAGCCATTCAAGAAGTTTGAAGGCGAGCTTCGGAAGGTGTATGCTCAGCAACCTGACCATGGATTGGTGAAGGATGGAAATGTTAACCTCGTTCCTATTTTTGAGGGTCATGAGAAGGAGCTCAAGATTCGTGCGAGAGATTTGGAGAAGGAGTCTGATGATGAGAAGGCCAAGTAAGTTACACTTGATAGACTTGGAGATGTCGCACATTGCTCACACGACATAGGTACATCATGCCATTGAGCGACGCTGATCGCAAGCCCAATGGTTCTCCCGCCGTCGTCTCATCAGTCAAGGACTTCCAGAAGAACTTCAATCTCTTCTCCGAATCATCTCTTGCAGATCTTGATTGGAACAACGTTGTCGCTGCCGGTTCTGCCGTCACCACGGCTCTTCTCCCCGTACCAGAAAAGTGGGCTGGCAGTAAGCGAAGCCTGCGAGAGTACTATCACGAGCATCTCGCTCCTGCTAGTGATGTCGACCTCTTCTTGTATGGTCTCAATGAGGAAGAAGGTTTGGAGAAGATCAAGCAAATTGAGAAGAATATCAAGGATGGCATCCTCCATGAAACAACCACGATCCGTACCAAGAACGCCATTACTATTGCATCTCAATACCCCACTCGTCATGTTCAGATCGTCCTTCGTCTTTACGATTCCGTCTCTCAGATTATCACCGGCTTCGATGTAGACTGTGCTTGTGCCGCATACGATGGTAAGCAGGTATACGCTGCCCCTCGCGCTGTTGCCGCTTTCGTCACACAATGCAACACTATTGATCTTACGCGTCGTTCACCATCTTACGAAAATCGTCTTTCGAAATACAGTCACAGAGGATTCGAAGTTCACTGGCCACTCATGGACCGAACCAGAATCGATCCAACAATCTTCGAGCGCTCTTTCGGCCGGACTCAAGGTCTTGCTCGATTGTTAATCTTGGAGAAACTCCCTAAGACAGTCGATAGAGAGGCATACATGGACCAGCGTCGAGCCGAACGTGGCAGACCAGCACTGCACCGCAACTTCCGCAACCAATACCGCATGGGCGGCAATATCAAGGATACCGAGGAGGACGAGGTGGCTGAGTGGGTCGACCAGGAGGAGGTCGCTTCCTATCACACAATGACTGTTCCCTACGGACCCAAGTATCAAGCCTCTCGAATCAATCGTCTCCTCTACGCCAAGGATCTGCTCCTGAACGCAGAGTGGAACCAGCCCAAGGAGCGCGAAGTTTATCTTCACAGACATCCTTGCTTCTTTGGTACTGCTGAGGAGGTCCTGCAAGACTGCTGTGGCTACTGCCCTGTCCCCAAGACTGACGAGGAGATTGAAGTGGCTGAGGAAGAAAGCAAGACCTACATCTCGGGTCCTTTGAAATTTCTTATGGACGATCCTGGCAGACAAGAAATCGGATCTTTCAATCCGATTACAGATGATGAGTGGACTACCATGGCATACGTCGGTGATACCGCTAGACTTTGCCAAGCCATCGTAGATGGAGATCTCGAACACGTTCAAGACTGGTGCGCTCAAGAAGGCGTGGATGTCAATCGTCGCGACTACACGGGTCGCACACCTCTTCATCTCGCCACCATGGCATCCACTCCCGAGATCGTCCAGTGCTTGATCGACAACGGGGCGAGACTTATTGCTAGACTTATCGATGGACGAACTGCCCTTCATATCGCTGCCGCTCGTGGCAATGTGCAGATGGTAAATGCCCTGATACAGAAGAGCGAAGCCAACGAAGAGGAAGAAGAAGAGAAGGTCGAGGCTCGTCGTGCGGCAAGAAAGGCGGCACACGCAGGTTCAGGCTCTGCTGATAAGGATGCAGAAGAGAATGCCGACGGAGATGAAAGTGATGCTGAGTCTGAAGCTTCTGAAATTACCTTGGACAGCGAAGAGGGTTCAGATTCGATGACGATGGGTTCATTTGTCAAGGTCTCCGAGGACAAGCCCAAGGAAGGAGTAAGTCATTCCTTAACATGTTACAAAGAAGGTGTGACACTTTTGCTGACGTGCACAACAGGAGGATATCCCAGAGGATGACTCTGAAGATCCAGATGTCTACGAGATCGATGTCATCGCTTGGGACTATGGCCTGTCACCTCTCCACCTTGCCATCCTTAATGGACACACTGAAGTCATTGAGCTACTTGTGTCGGAGTATGGCGCTGACGTCCTCCTCCCAGTGAAGTAAGTCATTGTCCAAGTGCCAATCACTATGAGGACATTTCTGACTTACACCTCTTATAGACTTGTCCAACCAGGAACCAGCAACGCCCGCGGTGCCATCATGTCTATTCTACTTGCTTTGTCCCTCCCGACCGAGAAGGCGAAGGAAATCGTTAAACTACTCCTCAAGCTCGGTGCAACATCTGCTCAGGCGGATATGAATCACTATACCGTCTTCCACTATGTGGTCAGCCAAGAAAGAACCGACATTCTAGATCTTCTCTTGTCTGAGGACAATCCAGTCGCAATGAGCGTCCTCAATAATGTTGGTACCGGAGCATCATACTATCAGCAAGGTTATTCGCCTCTGACATCCGCCATCGACCGTGGAAACCAGGAGCTCGCCTCAAAACTTCTTGCCCTCGGCGCATCACCAACAATCGACTTCGATACTTGGGTCAAGACATACCTTGCGCAGAATCCATATGCCAGAAACCAAACTCCAGAACACACAAAGACACAGTACCAGAATTCCGTCACTCAACCCATCATCGCAGCTGCAGTCAAGGATCTTGGAAAATCTGTTCAAGAACTTCTCTCTCGTGGTGCAGACCCCACGACTTTGGACAAGTCTGCATGGGGTGTTGTTGCAAATCCCCAGAACGGCACTTACACATTGGCGGAGTCTCTGCTGGATATTGTTCAGAGAAAGCTGAAGGCTTTGCGAGAGTACGTTCCCATTTTCAGGCACAGATATCTGTTTTGTCCAAAAGGAATCCCTTTAATCGCAGCTTGTGTTGGCTAGAGCTAACGTGAAACAGATGGAAGCCTTCAGAGACCACCTCCAAGAAGCCAGAGACTCTAAGAGACGAGAATTATTATACGGGCAACCTCAAAGGCTATGCGTACTTCAACGCGGTACAGAACTACAAGCAGAAGCTGCGTGAGAACAAACAAGCATGGGAAACTTGGAACAAGGGACAAAAGAAGGAAGAGGGCATCGAAGAGAAGCAAGCCGCGATCGAGAAACTGATTCTTGAGCTCGAAGAAGCAGAGAAATCGTTGCTGAAAGCGGGAGGCAAGACATTTGCGGAGCTGTACCCTGATACGCCTGCGCACCAAGGACATAATCGATTCGGATACAACTATCAACCTACAGAGCCGTCTCCTTACGAAACTACGTTGACCTTCAACACACCTGAACTCAATCCGGCTAAGACGGAAGGTTATATTCGCCTGTTCGATGCTGCTTGGGACAACGATTTGGACAAAGTCAAGGCTTTGACATTGGCTCCCTGGAAATGCAATGAAGGAGCTCCACTTGAAGGCCCGTTGAAGATCGCTATCACTGATGGAAACGGATTCAGTCCTTTCTCCATCGCCGTTCTTCGCGGCCATTATGACCTTGCGAGAAAGATTGTCGAAATTTGTATGGCTCAGTATCACAAGGATGATGGTGTCAGCTCTCGACAAAGATGGACGATGCGCAATGGTGACAGTGATGAGGAGTACGATTCAGATGACAGCTACGAGCACGATGAAGGTGAGCTTCGTATATGCAATTACTTTTGTCTAATGCTGAATAGATCTAGATCATCTCCCCATCTATGCAGAACTGGTCAGTGATAAGTTTACCGTAGACAATCTTGGAGAGGTGTCAAACATCGTCAAAAGCAACGTATTGCCTATCGAGATGATTGAATGGCATTGCATGCCTCAGCGATTCCTCGACTCAGCGAAGCAAGACCGATCGGATCGTAACTCTCTCTTTGAACACGCTGTACTCTCAAACAATATGGAGTTGCTGAAATTTCTGTTGGAACTCGGCGCTGAACAAAAGGCGCTTGCCGCTGAAGAAGAGGATGATCAAACTTCTTACAATATCAGCCAGTCTGTCTTCGCCACCGCTATTCGTCTGGGACGAACGGATATGCTTGCCGAGATGATCAAGGTAAGTCAACTGCTCCACTAGCTTTCTCCTCATGTGTTTATTGAAATGTCTCAGACTACTGGCGTCGGTATTCCACTGAATGCCCTCATCAAGAAGAGTGGTGTCGAGATCAAGACCAAGCCTCGGTACTACCAAGGACTCAGCGTTGGCGGCAAGAAGCGTGCAGACTGGGCACAAGCACCTGGCGGCGAAGTCCACCTCGTCGAAGAGAGAGTTCCACCTCTTCCCCAAGCCGCTCATGTTGCAAGCATCGATGCGGTCGAATGGTTCATGAGCGATGCGCCCCTCAGACGATACAAGGAATTCGCGGAAAGTAACAAGCATGATAAGAGAATCAAGACTTTGATGGAGACTGGAAAGGGTTTTGAGAAGACTATTGGTGGCTGGCTCGATGCTAAGAGTACGCAATGGCCAAAATTTGTCCGGACAGAATGCTAACAAGTATTCAGGCGAATTGGTCCTGCATTGCGCTATTCTCAACAACCCCTCCAAGGACGAGGATAAAACCAAGTATCTTGCTTTGATCAAGCATCTCGTCTCAGTGGCGCCCGATTCCATCGAACAGAAGTCATCAGAAGGACTAACACCTCTTCACCTGGCTGTGCTAGCCCACCAACCTGAAGTCATCTCATTCCTGCTCTCCGAAGGGGCAAACCAACGCCATCGCGACAAAGCCGGTCGAAACGTCGTCCACCATATGATAGCGCCCAAGAACAACGCACGAGCAAACACCGATGCCGAGAAATTCCAACAGCTGATCAGCCTGTTCGACAAGTCCGCCATCGAAGAAATGCTTCTTGAGCGTTGCACCGAGAAACCAGGAGCACTTACCCCGCTGGCATACTACATGGCCAAGAATGCCGGCTCACACCGCAAGACCGACATTGTCGCCATCCTCTCCAAGTACTCCAATGGCGAAGATCTAGCTATGATCAACGGCGAGGGGGATCTGCCACTCCATGTCGTACGTCTCACTTCACTCCCCGTCCATCACCCTTACACATTTCAGATGTGTCGTGACTGACAAAAAACAGGCAATTAAGCAAGGCCTCAGCACTCTAACCTCTTTCCTCCTCACCCTCAACCCCTCCCTCCTCTACCGCGAAAACGCCACTGGCCGCACCCCCCTCGAGATGTCCCTCGACATCTTCATCGCCTCGCAAGTCGAGAATCCACTCCCGATCTCCTCCGGTAGTCGTAATAATATATATTACTACCACAACCAGACGGATCACGATTCTATTATCAATAAATCGCCATCATTCTTCGCGAAGAAGAAGAAGGGAGATGACGAGGAGGAGAAAGAGGATAGTAAGAAGAGGACTTGGGAAATTTGTGCCAGTTTTGATAAGGAGATGGTGGAGAATGGAGGTGAGAGGAAGAGAAGACTGGTTAGTCTGTTTGAGGCGAATGAGGTTGCGAAGAGGGTTGCTAGTTTGAAGAGGGAGAGAGCTGGATATGGTGGTGGAGGTGGATATGGGTATGGTGGAAATCAGATTGTGGTTAATGGGGGATTGATCGATGGGGAGGGGAAGACGGATGTTGTTTCTGAGTGGATGACGGGTTTGTGAGCTGGGTTTTCTGAGCCAGTTTCATCGGTGTTTTTATATTAGGGGGTCGATACTTGAACATGGCTCGGTTGCTGTTATTTGTTGGCTGGTCGCTGGGTTGCCGGTTTGCTGTTTTATTTGATGTTCCTTGTCACGATTAGGCTGAACTCTTTCTCAGCCCCTTGCACTTCCTCTCTTTACCTACATATTACTCGTCTCTCCCGGGTGGGATAGCTACCTCAAGCACTCATAGCGAAGCTAATCTAATTATTTGAGAACCTGATCAAAACATTGAACCAGCACCTGTTCGATTCACACAAATGAAGCGCTACCCTGAAATCAAATACATGATCATTTCCTGCGAAGATCTATAAAATCGGCGATTATGCGGTAATGACGTTTTGGGGGGAAGATACCTAGTTTCTGTTAGTTAAGGTAGAAAGTAAACAATGGATAGCGGGGTATGACTTGACCCCGCACCTGATACCAACTGCGTTCCTCAACTTCCCCCCTCCCTTCCTCCTTCACTCTTTCCTTCCTTTCTGCAACCTCGTAAGCGAGACTTGATCAATAAACAGTCATTTAATATTCAGAACGTTCATCACAGTCTCATCTTGATCTTCGTTTTTATCTCAAAACCCTGCTTTACATTCCCTGAAACGGGGAGGGATGAAGACCTCCTTCTCCTGGCCTAGGACTTTGAGATTGTAGACAGGTATCCTCAGTGTCCACGACTGTCCTCTGATCACGTATGATATTTTCAATTGAAGGACTTAGCATAGATCCGTTTCGACTTGGTTCAAACGTATATGGAAGCCATATGAAGCGCCAGATGCCGAAAGAATGACAGAACAACATCGAGACGTCTTACGGGCTGACTTCACAGCCAATTAACTAGCCAAGAATCTCTCTGTAAATTCAAACATCGTTTTTACTGTGCTTTCTTGGTGGTCGAAACTGGTTTTAGTCTCACATTTCTGCTTGATACAAGAGGGGAACGCAAGAATGTGAGGTTGGGTGGGGTCGGCAGTGCGAATTGCTAAACATCCAGTTGACGCAACCAAACTAACCTGACTCCGATCGAATCTTCCACCCCTAATGTCCGAACACAAATCCTCGATATTCATCTTCTGGAACGTCTTATCATGACAGTTTAGCTCCGAAGAAGCCAGTAAGAAAGCTTGACATAAGTGCGAGTGGCGCAGCCGATAAGAAACCTTGGAGTGTTCAGCCCACTTTCGGCGATCAGCTGGCGACCATGAGCGCGTCAGAAATCACCGCTTCAGAGATGTCAGCTAGACCATTGAAATATTCGCTATCAACTAAGATCGATGGGATCTCCCATGCCAAACTATTCCTCACAGCCAAAGTTTCAACCTGCCACACCCTCCATCCGAAGCACTAAAGGCTGCTGGACGTGTCGTCTCCGCAAGAAGAAATGCGATGAGACACCCTTCAAATGTTTGCGATGTGAAGCGGCTAGTCTTGACTGTCGATATGGGGTGAGGCCGAGCTGGATTGAGAGTCCTGAACTGGGGAGGAGGGAGCTGGAGAGGATCAAGGGCTTGGTCGCTGTTACGGCGAGTCGAAAAAGAGCCGAGCATAGAGCGAAGGCGAAGTCAAAGTCGAAGTCGAACACTGTATCTACGTTACAACTGGTCAGCTCTTCCCTATCTTCCCAGACACTAGGATCTGGATCCCATTCCTGTGCCCCGACCGTTCTTTACGGGGAACACTTTATCGTCTTGGAGGATCAAGTACTTACGGCAACATCACCTGATGGGATTGGAATCCAGACGGACGGGTCACCAGGGCGACTGGGGCTGTCATCGTGGATCAAAGACCACAAAGCAGATCTCATCATGCACTACCTTGACCATGTCTTCTACATCCAGTTCCGCTTTTACGTCCCCTCAGTCGCGACGGGTGGTCGGGGCTGGGTTCTGTCTCTAATCACTAAGACGAAACCGCTGTACCATGCCGCGCTGAGCCTAGCTGCTTTCCATCAGCAGTCTCTGATGTTGCAGGAGAATGGTGGAAGTGATGGTTACTTGGGTCTGGAAGAGCTGGAGCAACAGCATAATCTGACGTTGCAAGAAATGCAACGGTTCATCCAGGTGCATGGCGAGAGCAGTGATGCTTCGTCCATGTCAGACGTCAACATACAGATACTGGCTTGTGTAGTGCAGTTGATATCTTTTGAGGTGAGAAATCACAACCTTTTTTTATTTTATCGTTGACTGAGCAGTTCCGTACAGTTATTCAAAGGTGGTGCCAGCAACTGGAGTGTCCATCTCAGGGCAGGATGCGATTTAGTCCTCATGATCTACGAGCAGACTCTACAGCAAAAGTGTTCACCTGTTAAGTTCCAAGAGCGGACTCCAGGCATTCGAGCTAGCTCAGTAGAGTCCAACGCCCTGAGATTCTTCACTGGCTGCATAATCTGGTTCGACATCCTCTCTTGCGTATCAACCAATGCGCCACCAAACCTCGCTGCACACCACCGCCAGCTTCTCCTCGACCCAGCTTCAGACACAGGACGTGGCATCGGACTACACACAATTTGTGGCGCTCAAAACTGGGTGCTGCTCCTAATCAGCGAGAGTGCTGCGCTGGCATATCAAAATCAAAGGACATCATGGAGGCGGGTAGTAGACTCTGACACTCAGAGCTCCGAGGCTGCTGCAAAAAGTATAGAGATTCGCTTAAGATCACATCATCACCAGCTTCGAGAGGAACTGAGCGCATTGAGACGACGGCACAATGGTCCACCACCACATTCGCTGCCAGAGACATATGCACACCACACCGTCCTGGTAGTAACATCCATCTTCGCTTCAGCAGCGGCTATCTACCTACAAACAGCCACAGCAAGATCTTCGGACACCAGCTCTGATCTCGTCAAGCTTCCCCTCCAGGAAATCATCGATGCGATGAAAATGATCCCTGACTATCGTGTGTTCCGAGGCTTGGTGTGGCCGCTGTGTGTCGCTGGCTGTATGGCTTCGACTGCTGAAGATCAGGAGTTCTTCAGAGACAAGTCAAAAGGAGCAGTGAGTGACGCGAAGAGCTTTGGGAATTCTGCGAAAGCACTGGAGATCTTGGAGAAAAGCTGGGAACTGGAGAGGAAGAGGGGGACATTGGTGGACTGCTCAGCAGTACTGAAGGAGTTGGGGACCTGCGTTCTTCTCGTTTGATGCATGATGGGCTTCTTGTATATTTTGCGTTACTCAGAGGCTACACTGCTTGATTACGAGCCTTGGATGAGTAACTTTGGTACCCGCTTTCTGCTGCTCGCTTAGAAGGAGAGTACAGTCGCACGATGAATTGAAGCCAGGCTCCAAGTCTCCGAATTTGAGGGTCCCGGCAATATCAATCAGCATCCAGCGAGCTACCATACATTTATGCTATCAAGATGATAGATCCAGAGTTGGCCGCCACAGCCAATCATAAGCTCATGGTTCACTTTCTCGTCTCCAGTTGCCATATGCCAGTACCCCAGGCTTACCCCACCTTTGGAGACTTCGTGTCCACCTTCCTCCTGATAGCCCAACATAAGCTGCGTCTCAAGCGGCTTGGCCGTTACTGCAAATCTATTTCTTATCTTCGGCTCCGCAGATAAGATATTCTTGCTCCAGCCATTGGTGGCGTTGGTATTGCCAATGATATCCAGTCGCTTGTCAAATGGTTTATATACTGCTTCTTGGTTCATCAATTTCACTATTCGAACTCCCTTTGTAGACTTTCTATCCATTGAAAGCCCATAGTTCCACCATGGGGATCCTCAATTCTATCAGCAAGACTTTTCAGCCTGTGACTGTCCATGCTCCTGAGACAACAACAGCATCAGCAACAAGCGAGCCGGGCATCTCAGCAGCAGCAACTAATACGGAGAAGAACGATGTGGAAGTAGATATCGATCTCAAAACCACGGGTGAAGCTCGTCAAGATCTGGAGTCCGGCGTTGCACGTGTGGAGGCAGCACAAGCTGTTTGGGGGAAATATGGCTTTTGGATCGTCGCAGCGGGGTAAGTGGTATATTCGAATCTTCAAGAACCAAATTAATGCTTCACAGTATCGGTATGTTGATGCTGGTCTATGAGCTCGACAACACCACAGTATACATCTACAACACCTATGCTTTATCCTCATTCAACCAATTATCCATTGGAGCTGCGCTGTCCACGGCTGGTGTCATCGTTTTCGCGGTCGTCAAACCACCAATTGCTAAGCTGTCTAATATAATTGGACGAGGAGAGACATACTGCTTCACGATCTCCTGCTATATCCTCGCATACATCCTCTTCGCATCCGCGAAATCGTTCGGTGCTTATGCGGCAGGGTACATCTTCTACTGCGTTGGGCAGTCAGGCACGAACATCATGAATGATATCGTGATTTCCGACATTACCACGGCCCGATGGAGAGGTTTGGCCATCGCCGTCTCTTTCTTTCCCTTCCTATTCATGCCGTGGATCTCTGCATTCATAGTATCCAGCGTCGTCTCGACTGGCGGCATTGGCTGGAAGTGGGGTATTGGCATGCTTGCGATTCTGATGCCTTTCTGCGCTTCCTTCATTATCGGCACGCTTCTTTACTACCAACACAAAGCGAAGAAAGCCGGGATAGTTGTCATCGCGAAAGAGAAGATGACAGTCTACGAGTTCTGTTCTCAAATCGATCTAGGTGGAACTCTGCTCTTCAGCTGCGGGTTCGCCATGTTTTTGCTTCCCATGACCCTCGCAGCATCAACTCCACAGGGATGGAAGACTCCATGGATCGCAGCACTCATCGCACTGGGAGGCGCCTTTCTCATCGCTCTGCCATTCTACGAACAACGATTCGCGAAGCATCCTCTCGTGCCATTCTTCTACTTTAAGAACACAGCGATAGTGATATCCGGTACGCTGCTACTGACAGATGCACTCGGATTTTCGGTAACGCATTCTTACCTGTACCCCTGGTCAACGATCGCACGAGGTCTCTCAGCCCGAGACGCGACATTTCTGCAAACAACAAACGGCGTGATGCAGACTCTGTCGAGCATCATTGGCGGTATGGTCATGCTCAAAACCCGTCGTTACAAATGGCTAGTCATGTTCGCCGTGACCATCCGTTTCATCGGATACTGTGTCATGATCCGACTTCGTGGCGCAGAGAATCCCATTGCAGAACTCTTCATCGTCCAGATTCTCCAGGGTTTTGGAAGCGGCGTAATTCTCATCGGGACTCTCGTTTCGGCTCAGATCCAGGTACCGCACAGCCAGCTAGCACAGATTACAGCATTAATTTTGTGCTGTAACTTCCTCGGATCGAGTATCGGTGCCAGTATCTCGGGAGGGATTTATACCAATACGTTGAAGGATGAGCTGGCTAAGCAGCTTGGTGCAGGTGCTGATCAGAGTCTGATCAATAGCTTGTATAACTCGATCACGGGTGTTGTGCCGGAGTGGGGCAGTCCTGAGAGAGAATCCATAAATGCTGCTGTGAGTTTTGACCATATGAAATTTTGGTCAAGGATGTAGCTGACTTGATGCTCGATAGTATTCCAACGTCATTCGATATATGACATACACAGCAGTCGGATCAATGGTTCCAAGTTTTATCCTCACATGGTTCATGCCCAATATGGAACTACCGTAAGTCCTCATCAACCCCTGAAAATTCGTTTCGGATGCTAACACCAGAATCAGGGATCAGAACAACCTTGTGGAATCTTGAGCTCTGAGTCGTTGTAAGCAATTTGGCACATCGCGTATTTATTGCGTTTATTTAACTCCTTGACTTTTCAAGTGTGTCAGGCGAGAAGATTAGAGACATTCGGCTACAAATCACATGACAAATTCATAAATCACTTTTTCAAAGCAGAAGGCACAAGATGCAATAATACAGAGCGAAGATTGTCTTTCATTTAATGATTCCGAAAGGAAGTCCGACAGGTATTCTTCATGTCTGGAACCAGCCACAGATCAACATCACAAGCCACAAGCCAGTTTCCCCCAACCATGTAATCATCGTACAATAAACACTTCTCCGATCAAGCACCTTCTTCATTCGAGTCCTTCAATTCAGTGTCTCTCGAGATACAGACGGCGTGCCTTCTTTCTTTTAATGTAAACACCCCCCGCAATCGTCTCCCAGCCAATCTCGTCTGGAAAATCCGACGGAGTCCACGGGACAGACCGCTTCTTAGTCCAACGGAGGAGATTGCCTCCACTGGCCAGAAACTTCTCCTTGTCAAGCCCCATCTCCAGTCGTCTCGCCTCCACCAACTTCTGGTTCGTATCTTCTCTCTTCTCCAGTCGGATATCCAACCACTGCTGTGGTGATCTCGACTCGCCTCGGTAGTACTCGCCGTAACGGGTCCAAGAAATCTCGTTCTTCTTAACCTCCGCTTCTTGCTCGGCAGAAACAAAGTCCGGACACTGAAGCGCCCAAGAGCGAACTGTCTTCTTCGGAGGGACTTCGGCGCCGGGATAGTGATGGAGCCGGGTTGAACCTTCTGGGGTGCCGTGGAAGTCGTCACGCCAGGTGGTGAGGAACATGCTGGCTCGGGCGGCTTCGTTGGGGGTGGCGAGGGGATCTGACTGCCCCTGCCGGAGCGGAAAGATCGAGGCTGGAGACGGGACAGGTGCCGGGATGTATGGTGGTGGTGGAGTTGGAGAAGGTGGAGGTGGTGAGGCGGGAGGAGAGAGGTTGGGAGCAGGAGGAGAAGGGGAGGGGACCGTAGCTCTAGCTGGAGCTGGTAGTGCCGCTCTCCTTCTCGACTTTGCTGGTCGGCCAGCTTCGTCCTCTGGCTCCGGTGCAGGAGCACGACGATTTCTGGTTCGAGGTTGAGGAATTGGTGGTGGTGGAATGCCCTCTGGGAGGGACTTGAAGAGGGTTGTGGCTCGAACCACAGACCGAGTCTGTTGCCGGCGGGACTGGTACTGAAGGAACTCAGATCGTGAGGCTGATCTGGCCATTGCTCGAGTCTGGGTGACCATTTTGGCGAGACTTAATGAGATCTGGAGTTGGTTGATGTGATGTGAGGAGATGTGAAGAAGATATTGTGAGAAGGTTAGTGGATGAGATTGCTTCTAATCGAAGAGCTTTGGTGATTGAAGGAATTGGCGATGATTCGGCAAGATGTCAAAGAATTCGGGAAGCTTGCTAAGATCAGAAGTGGGGAGGAGAAAGCTTATAGCCGTGATCATCGTGAAAATGCTGGGAACTCTTTACTTTGCCATTGTTGATGCCATCCTGCAAAGCCTCCGCCTTGCTATTGTAAGTGGTGACAATAGGGGTTCTCGCTTAATGGATTAAAGAGTGGGGCAAGACAACAAAGCATTCGCATCGCAGTACTACTCCACGATCTACTGGCAACAATGAGTTGAACGGACTTGTATCAAACAATATTACCCAGTAGTTTAGAGATGAGATACTAGGGTTACAATTTTTGAGTATGCCTCTTCTATAGAATTAGAGTGTGAGGACCTCAGCACCTATTGGCTGATGTAACAATGAGACAAGTCACTTTCCAAGGGATACGAGAATCCAACAGAATGCGTGTCTTATACACAATAGAAACCCTTGTTGATCAGGAAAGAAAATGAATGGTATCGTGGATCGCAAGATATATTTCCATTTCTCTGCGCTCTACTCGGTCGCAAATTCACTTCTCGTTGGGCACCTCGAGGTGCTTCACTGCCAAGTCGTATATTTGAGCTTGAACAATAGCAAGGCGAATGGATACCTCCATTTCATAATATAGCTAGACGAGTCAATCTCTGGTCATTATTGCTGTCGATCAGTGAAATACCTTTCTTCTTTTCTGCTCTCTCCACAACGTCACATTGCTTTTCTATCAGGCAGCAAACCTTCTTTCTTAGGTCACCAGAGCGCACCAACATCCTCTCAATATCCATCAACCATCTGGAAAGTCCCATTTTCGAAGTCGATAAGCTAAGTCCTCCAGCCAGGATGGGTCGACTTATGATGCGGGCATCTTCTCCTGAGGACGAGATCGAAAGATTGGACGACTACATCTATCGACTCCCAGCTTCACTGCCCACAATCTCAGAACTCAAACCGGAGCCCTGGCCTACAACACCAAAGATGGCAGAATCAGTGCCCTCAATAAGCCACAAGTCACAAAACGATGGTTCTCTACCTCACGCCTCTCAGGGAGCAACTGACATCTTTCCACCACCTCCCAAGCCGTCCACGCCAAAGAACTCAACTCAACCCTTCCGAATAACCAAACACCGCCACAGATCCAAATCAAAAGCTCATCTCCCATCCATGAAAGCCAACGTCAGATTCACCCCCTCGAACGTCACCAAAGCCCGGAAGCTCGCACTCGAAATTCAAGATGAGACCGATCATTCACGCAGCAACGATCTTCGTTACGGTCGAGAGAGAAGCACGCTGTATTGGTTCTGCAAGCGTACGATAGAGCCGCAGCCGAATGAGATGTTGAGAAAGTTGAGGCGGTTGCAGTTTGAGTCTGCGAAGAGGGAATTGGTTGCTGGTGGGATGAAAAGTTGGGAGATTAGTGCATTGTGTTTGGAAGGGGCGAGTGGTTGAGAAGTGAACTCAAGGCAGACGATGTTCAGTGAGGGCTTTTTTAGATCTACTGGGCTGTGTTGGTTGTTGATGCTGGAGGGTTGGTTAGGATTGAACAGTCAAAGAGCTGCATCTTGCTTTGAGACCTATAGGATACCAAGTCTTCAATTCCACACAATTCCAACTCGTCATAGATACTAGATTCTGTGGATTTATTTCAATTTGTATATATGGTAGGTTGTTGATTAGAAATATTACCTCCCATTCCGCTGTCTGTGCAGAGATCAGTCACGTGAAAAGCGAAAAGTAAACAAGTCAGCCTGTGGCCTCAACACTGCGGCGAGCGAAATTTTCGCCGCAAAACTTTAGGCAAAGACGATCTAAGTATTACTCTACTACCCAGCGAACTCATCAGGTTCAGCATGATAAAATGGTGGTGGCGGATGAATAGGCTTTGGCGGCCACCTCGTATCCGAAACGTACTCAATGCTGAACTCATGTCGTCCCGATCCAACTTCAACTCCTTGACCTTCGATCTGTCCCGGAAGTACGACCAATGCAGTAATGTTAGCAGGTAAAATAATCTCCAAGTTGAATTTCTGCCCCTCGTATATCCTCCAATGACACTCGATCATACCATACTGAGACAAGTGCTTGACAGAAGCCGAGGTGATGATGCCACCAGGCACTGGACGAACGAGAACTTTCTTCCATCCAGGCTGGAGCGCACTAATTCCTCCGACTACCTGATGTAGCCATTGAGCAATGGCGCCGAATGCATAATGGTTAAAGGACAACATGTCCCCAGGATTCAGACTCCCATCCGGAAGCATGCTATCCCATCGTTCTAAAAAGAATTTCGTCAGCACTAAGGACCTATCCTGAACTGGTTGTGAACTTACCCCACATTGTCGTGCTGCCCATGGTGACGGCATACAGCCACGAAGGACATTTCTTCTCCAAAAGCATCCGATAAGCTAGGAAATCTCGACCTGCAATCGAGAGTGCTCGGCAGATCAAAGGAGTTCCTGCAAATCCAGTGGCAACCTTGAAACCATTTGTTCTCACGAGGAACTCCAATCGATCTCCACTACCCTCCTTCTGCTGATTGGTGGCACACAAGTCGAAGCATATAACAAGAGCATACGCTGTCTGAGAGTCTGAAGCTAGTCTCCCGTTTGGAGTGATGTACTCGTTCTGAAAGACGACTTTCAGTTCTTCAAATTCACGCTGATAGGTCGCAGCTCTTTCGTGATATCCTAATATTGTACTTATCTTGGCGAGAAGAGCCGTGATGTGAACAAGGTATGCATTTGCGACTAGTTGCGAGTCTGTAAGCGCCTTTCCTGGATCCTGTGGCGGCGCTGAGGGGTCCAGCCAGTCCCCTAGCTGATGTGCGGTCTTTGACCACAATCTATTTGGTCCGCGGGGCAATCCTCGATCTACCCAAGCCGTCATGCTCTTATATTGTTGTCGTAGAATAGATGTATCTCCAAAATTCTGGTAGACGTCCCATGGTGCTGTCACGGCAACATCACTCCACACTGCTAGTGGTTGTCGGGGACCAGCAAATTGCATTACATCCGGAACGACTGGAGGAGGAAGGACACCATCTTTTTCGAATTGTTCTGCTGAAAGATCCGCGAGCCAATTTCCAAGCATGCCGTGCGTATCGTACAGGAAGTTTGCCGTCCCAGCAAAGACCCCCAAGTCTCCCGTCCAGCCCATCCGCTCATCTCGTTGCGGACAATCAGTCGGTACAGAAACGAAGTTTCCACGCATTCCCCACCGGACATTGGAGTGGAGCTTGTTTACCATCGCGTCTGAACACTCAAACCATCCAGTTTGCTCCATATCAGTGTGGACGACTCTGGCTGTCAGGTCCTCTGTTATGGGCATGGCGGATTCAGTCGGCCATCCGTCGACTTGCACATAACGGAAACCATGAAACGTGAACTTCGGTTCCCAAAATGCTTCAGGTAGTTGCTCAGAAAGCGTGATGGAGTCTTGAGCTTTAGCCAGTCTCAGAGGCCTTGAGCCACATTCTTCGTTTTCCAGTACCTCGACATGGCTGAGTCGAATTGTTTTCCCAGCGAAGTCGGGGCCAAAGGACTTGAAATTTACTCGCACCCAGCCAACCAAATTCTGGCCAAAGTCAACAATAACATTACCAGATGGGCTTTTCGAGATGCTGACTGGACTGATTTCTTCAGTGCATCGCACAGGAGGATTTTCTGGCGCAGCTAGGATAACGTCGTGCTCCAAGTCCTTGGTAACCACTGAATTGGAGATTTTGAGTTCTTCCCTGTGGTCCACAACTTCGCCGTCATAGATCTCGGACTCAAGAATAGGTCCCGTCCCACAAGACCATGTTGAGTCTGTTTTGACGATGACTGAGCCATCGACCTCCAACTGCGCCAAGAGCCCGACCTGTTCTCCATATATGCTGCGAACGCCGCCCATGAATCCCAGTCTCCCAGCGTACCAGCCCTCGCCCACCTCCACTGTGATAGTATTGTCACCTTTCACAAGAAGAGACTGAACAGCATGAGTCTGGTAGTTCAGACGGTGATTATAGCTTGTCCATCCAGGAGCGAGAAGATGGTCGCCAACCCTTTTGCCGTTAATCTTTGCTTCGTAGATTCCATGAGCAGTAATGTAGAGTCTCGACTTCTCGACCGAGTCAACAACAAACCCTTTCTGAAAAATCACAGGGCGTTTCGTAGAATCGACGGGCTGGGGAATATCACTCTCAATCAATTCTGCTTTCCAGTCGCCGCGATCCAGTAGTGCTGTTTCGACGGTGGTTGGGGCTGACCAAGGTGTAGAAAGGCTTTCACCAATGGCTCTGACTGTGACTTCGGCAATATCGCGCGACTTTAAGGGTCGCACAGGCCATGGAACCAGGACAGAATCTGAAGTCTCTATCCGAAATGTCTCCAACGATTCAGACGATGAACCTGGGTTCAACAGAATTTTGATTTCAGCAGCGACTTGCTTCCAGTCCCGCGCCTCGCCACTGAACCTCCATGACAAACGTGGAGCTGAATGACCGATCCCAAATCCATCTGGGTAGTGCTCGAAAGTGACTTTGGATATCGATAACTCGTCCATTGCTGTGCGTATTGTTCTGGTAGATAGGTTTGTCAAGTATCAACATCAACATCAAACTCAATGTTCATCGTTGAGGACCAAGCCCCGATCACCTCACTTCGACATCGAACATGTAATACAAAATATTTCTTCGGTGTGTGAAGTTCATGCCGAGCTACAATTCGTAGTATCATCATACCGGATTCTAAATTTCGAAAGTGGACGGGAACGCCCCTTTGGCGGCGATTCGTGACCTGCATCTTGGTACGGGCCTTACGCGAAATGCCAAGTTTTTGGGTGGGGGAAAACATGACATGAAGCTTCGAGGCATCTGGAACGGCAAAAGTATGAAGAGCGAAAATAAGAGAGGATTCCATGACACTCCACTCGTACGACGTGTAGCCTTATCCTGGATCCTCACTTTTTGCGGGGTTTGGGAGTTGTGGGGAGGTGGACTTGTGGAGGTAGGGATCTTGGATGTTTAATGTGGACTGCCGGCGCGGCGGCAGGCAACGTAATGACTTCAAAAATGCTTCAGCTTGGCTTCTTTCCACAACCCGTCCATACTGCGACGACCCATGAATGTGGAATCTCCAGAGAAATCAATCGATTATTCACTCCGAATTGAAGCAGCATGCAGCCATCTCAAGGACCTCCAAATCTTGGACCGTCCTTGTAATTAGTATACATACCCCAGGTCTCTCACCCCATCCCCCGGATTTTGAAAATCATCAATCGCGACCACCCGCCTGTTGCCAATACTCTTCTTTACACACTCATCATTCCTAGCTTAAGTCAATTCTTGTTGACCATGGATTCCAAAGAACCCACTGTCATGGCATCACACATCGAGGACACTCCTGTCAAGGGCGACAAGACTGTTGAAGAAACAGATCTTGCTCTGGGTCTACTCCTCAATGATGAAGAACGTGAACTAGGGCTGATCAAATCTGCCTGGAAGCATAAGAGAATCATCTTTATGTGTAAGTATTGAATTCAACTTGTGAATTTTGACTTCCCTGCTAATTTTTTCCAAGCCATTGCCGCATTCTTCGGTGGCGCCTCCTTTGGTTACGACAATGTTGTCAACTCGGCCACTTTGTCTATGCCAGCATTCCTGATGTACTTCGGTGAAGTCAGTCCAGTGACACACTCACTTTTCGTTCCCAGCATCTGGACTGCCCTGTTCTCATCGATGTCCGGATTGTGCCAAGCGCTCGGAGGTTTCTTCATCGGCTTCATCTATGAACGCTTCGGTAGAAAACCTTCTGCAATCGGATCAGCCTCTCTTTCGATGGCCGGCATCGCGATTCAGTATACTTCTACTACTCGAGGATCTCTCCTTGCTGGCAAGATGGTTAATTGTCTTGCATTGGGCGCCATGATGTCTACTGGCTCTACATACATCTCGGAGGTAAACTTCTCATCTGCACGATCCATCATGCTTGTTCTGACGATCTGTGTCTTTAGATCGCTCCTGTTAGGCTTCGAGGTCCCATGCAATCTGCCCTCGTCTTGTTCCAAGCTCTCATGCTCATGACCGGGCTGGGTATAATCAGCACCTTCCTGCCAGATATGTCCGAGAGTGCTTTCAGGAAAGTCTTTGCCCTACAATGGGTTTGGTCTGGTATCGTTCTAGCTATGTACCCATTCCTGCCAGAGTAAGTGACTCCTGAACCACCAGCTCGATACTTTCACTGACATTTTCAAAGATCTCCGGTATATCTGATCAAGAAGAACAAATTTGAAAAAGCACGCCGAGCAATGTCAAAGCTATACGGTTCCAACGAAAACATCGATGCTCGGTTAGCATACCTTCGAAGCACGATCGAACATGAAGGCCCCTCTGATGGAAACAAGATCAGCATCGCAGACTGCTTCAAGGGCGTTGACAGGCGCCGTACATTGACAGTCATCTTCGTTCTATTTGGACAGAATGCATGCGGTGTTGCCTTCCTCTCCCAAGCAATCTACTTTCTTTTCCTGGCTGGCCTCAGTCCAACAAACGTCTTCAACATCTCAATTGGAGGCTTCGCGCTGGCCAGTCTGTTCATCATCGGCAGTTGGTTCTGGATCGAGAAGTTTGGTCGTCGCAAGATCTTACTCTCTGGTTCCTCATTGACAGCCGTTGTCTTGATCGTCATTGGATGTCTTCACTACGTCCCCGGACAAGGGGCAGTCTGGGCCATCGCCATCCTCCTCAACGTTCTCACTTCTTGGCAATATTTCTCTGTAGGATCCATCTCGTGGGTCATCGCAGCCGAGCTTTCATCCTACCGCCTCAGAGGACAGACCCAATCCATCGGTTTCGGAACTCAGCTACTCGCATCTTGCCTCTTCAACTTCGTCACTCCCTACATGTATAACACCGATGCTGGAAATCTTGGTGCTAGAACTGGATTTATCTGGGGCACTTCGGCTGCGATCTACTTTCTTGCCTCATGGTTCATTGTACCCGAGACATTCGGTCTCAGTACGCAGGAGATGGATTGGATGTTCGTCAAGAAGGTCGCTGTGAAGGACTTCCAGAAGAGAAAGGCGGAGGCTAGCGCAGCTATTGCGGCAGAGGTTCAAATGAAGGAGAGTGTGTAAATGTTATTTCCATCATGTTGTACATATGATTCTGCTTTTCTCAGATTGCAATCAATTGTCTGTACCATGATATAATTTTCCAGTGGATGTGATACCGATATGCAAATTGATCCAATCAGAGTAACTTTCCAAACTCCCGCCTGCTTCTGTGACGTCCCGAGAATTTAGGAGTACCTTATTCCACGTTTGGCATGCGCCTTCATTCTGCAGTGAGCCTTCAAAAACCATACTGTGTTATGCCTCATAGAGATCATGTCAGACCTAGCGGGCAGTATGTCCACCAACTTCGAAACACCCAATCTAGATACCTTGTGCTTGACAAATTCCACCCCTACCCATATTCCATGTCACGGAACTTCGAGATTCTTTGAGATAATTTGTATTGATCTTGGGCGTTCCACACCTCAGCTAATAACCAAATTCTCAAATAGTACAGGCTTAGTCTCCCCCTCCCCATTACTCGTAGCAAACAGCGCAAAGACCGGCCCCGTATACCCCCACTCGCTTATCAACTTCGAATCCGCCGTACCGACCTCCCTCCAATTATCCCCATCACTTTCCTCTTTTACATCAAAAGCATACATCACTTCTGTGCATCGGACCCTGAAGCTCAATCGTGAACTCTTGCTCTGCCGTGGTATCTCGGTGGTCTGTGTAGGTTGCTGTAGACTCGAAGTAGAGAATATAATGTTCTTTCCACGGACTGAGATGTTGAAATCTCGCAATTGGTCGACGTAGACAGAAAGCCCTGCTTCTTCGTTGTCGCTTGAAGGCTGGAACTTAATATCGATTGAGATCCGCGCGTCGAGTGATCTCTGGCGGAAGCCGATGAGAGAGGAAGTTCCCTTCGGTGTGTGCAAATTCGCTGCTTTTCCCACAATCGTAACACCTCCCTCCTGCCACTCATAACTTGAGAAATCTGGATCTCGGAGGTAGATTAGACGAGGGTTCGTCGCAGTGAGTGCCTCCTGTACAGGTGTAGAAAATATATCGTGCTTCTGCTTGGGAACCGGCAATGGCTGACAATTCTCAATCTCCATCCCTATTTTCTTCGTGTTATTGAAGATCGGCCACTCTCCCTCGGGCCAGGTAACAGGACACAGAAACGTCTCTCGTCCGAGCGGGAATCTTCCATCCCTCAACCTCACAGCTAGCATTACAGACCACCACTTCCCCGTCTCATCTTGGAACAAATCTGCATGACCTACACCCTGAACATATTCGTCCGAATCCCTCGCTGTCAAGACTGGGTTCTGAGGATGACTCTCGAAGGGTCCCCATACATTACGACTTCGAAACATCGTCACGCAGTGCTTGATCTCCGTCCCATCTTCTGCGAGCAATGCGTAGTACCACCGATCTTTATAGTAAATATGCGGACCCTCGGCCCAGCCTCCCCCATGAGCTTTTACTAACGGCTTAGGCTTACCGGATAGAGATTCGCCCGTCTTGATATCGATTTCCATCTGCACGATTTGTGGAAGGACACCTTCGGGTAGCTTTCCGTCAGCGGGCTTCTCTGGAAACATAGTGCCTTGAAAGTATACTTTGTCGTCACTTGGATCGAAAAACAAGCTGGGGTCGATGCCGTGGAAGTCGATCTGGACGGGCTTGCTCCATTTTCCGGCGATGGGATTGGTGCTGGTGACGATGAATGTATCGGCTTTGCCGGTGAGTAGGATGTTGGTGCATATTACGTAAAAAGTGCCCTATATAGATCTACTTAGTCGTGATCCTCAGGTGAGGACTGGGAGGAGGAAATGTAAGATCTTACCTTGTGGTGTCTTATTGTTGGTGCTAGAATGCCTTCCGTTTGATGGCCTCGCGTGATTGCATCGTTGACTGAGATGTATCCTGGCTCGTTTATCGCACCCTCTTTTCACTTTTAGCTTTTGATTTATTCTCATCAGGGGGAAAGGACTTGTGGGAAACACATACTACAGGGAATCCAATTTATCAAATCTTGGGAGACGTGGACACTGATGTGGGGGAACCACTGAAAGGTCGAATTGACCAGGTAGAAGATTCCATCAACACAGACGCATGAGGGGTCTGGATGGAAACCGGGAATGATGGGATTCATGATTGCTTGCGCACAATCCTAAGTTTTGCGATAATAGCAAGAATTTGTTGCGCGTGATGTTCACTCCAGGAGTTAAGCGAGAAAATGTTTATTGAAGAAGGTTTGGTGAGTGATGAGCTGTTGTGTCCTATGTACGCCGAATAAAGATGGATAGCGGGCATGCGACCTCTTCAGAGCAATCCTTGTTCCGCAAGTGGCGGGAATGAATGCGTGGACTGCTGTTCATTCAGGACCTCAATATGCCAACTTGTCAAAATACCCCACTATCTTCAACCCTCCAGAAAACTGAACCACCCCGCAGTGGACGGCACGGTTTGCCGTCCACTTCGCCCCCCTTTCCCCCACTAAGTCAGGAATCGCCTCCAGGACTTTCAATGCACCCCTCCTGTCAAATCCACTTCACTTAGTCGAAACCTCCTAATTGCCTTTCCCCTCCCCCGGGTTCATAATGTCAATTCAGTCCACATCCAACCTCCACACCCCCAACATCCCTCGAAATTCACCAGCAAGCATGCTTCCCTCCACAACCAACATGTCAATGCCAATGGCATCAGGTGCAAGTTCAAGCCTAGGAGTAGGAAAAGACTTTTGCTGTACTCGATGCCCGAAAAGGTTCAGTCGGAGCGAGAACCTTAGAAGGCATGTGGCCACACATGATGTGGGCAAGTACCGTTGCGTCGTCTGTGACAAACACTTCACCCGAAGTGATCTGTTGAAGCGGCATAGGAAGAACCACGACCGAAGCTCTACTCAACTAAATTACTCAAAGCCGCAGCCCCAGCTTACGACATTTGAGGCCGAAGGATCCCTCGATAGGAGTCCTCCTGAACATTTCAGCGATCCAAGTTCCCAGAAAACTCTCCCAAGGTCATTTGACACTGAAAGCTCGCGGCCGGCTTTCGTAGGCCCAGGCTTAATCGAAGATGAAATTCATGATAGCAACCAGATGCAACAGCATCATGTTGAGATGCCCTTTGATACTTTTATGACAAACGAAGATATATCCGGCCTTAATTTAGGAGCTTTTGATGGTGATATTGGCTGGACGCTGGATTTTGCATACTCGCACCCGTTCATGGACTCTTTTACCGCCGACCTCCTCACTCCTTCTAGCACCGGAAATGTAGAGTTCGGCGACTCGGAATCATCAAACGTTGTTTCTGATGAGGCAGGCGAGTGGCCAGATCGAATGAGCAGGCCAACTAGTCCCAAGAGACGCAAATCGGAGAAAGCACATCATGTCCCGCGGAATTGGCTTGCAACTATTGCAGAAGCGCAACTCGAGATGGCACGACGTCGTATAAGCGATGTCGCACTTAGCAGTGTTGACGTGGAGACTAGAAATGGCGTTCTGGAGTTCTTGAGTCTGCCATCTTCACCGTATTCTGGGGACAGAGATTTGGAAATGTTTCCTTCTGTGGAAGTCCTCGACTACTTTCTCCTCCTGTACTTCAGGCACATTCACGAGCGGTTTCCAGTCATTCATTTGCCGACCTTACAGCTCACCAGGATATCTCCATTTTTGCTAATGGCTCTGCTTCTTGCTGGGTCAAGCCATTCAAAAGCAAACGATGGCTGGTTTACGAGGGTTTTCTACGACCACTTTCGGGTTGCATTGATGCGGAAGATCGAGGCCGATAGCCGATTCGTATGTAAATCCATTATGGAGTAAAGAATTGCTACATATACTTACGAACTCCAGTTGCGCTCGGTGGACAACATTTTTGCCCTCTTACTCGTGTGTCTTGCAGGTACGTGGAGCGGAGGTAGAGAAGCATATGAATTTGCAGAGGGGTTTCGCGGTGTTCTCGTCACCACTAGTCGAAGATGCCGGCTTCTCGATGGCCGGCCTATCACACTAGAAAATGAGACTCGTGATGGATGCAGTGTCCTAGATCAGATATGGTACTCCTGGATCGAAGCCGAGAAGAGGAAGAGGCTAGGTATGGCGATATATGTAAGTCCCCACCGGTCAGGTCTTGAGTACTCTGACACCGCCAGCTTTATGATTGTCAATATCCAGGTTTGTTCAATAACCAACCTTATATCAGCAAAGCGGAGACAGCAAACAGCATTTTCCCTTGCTCACGGATATACTGGGAAGCGAGCACTAGTATTTCATGGAAAATGCTCATTGGACCAGCCAATATGCCTCCGTCGACATTCTACATTCACGCGCTGAACGGCTGTCTCCTGCCTCCAGGTGTCGTCTCAGTTCACAACCTCGACGAATTCTCTAAGACGATCCTTTTATATGCATGCCACACCCACATTTTTGAATGGCGGCAGGCAATCTCAATGCTCATACCGAATGGGTCAGCCAACGCATATGGCAGCTTCTCCAACAGTATTGGCCCTGGTCTGGAAGAACGTAAAGGCTGGCTTCTAGCAAATTTGAAGAACTGGCATACCTTCCACTATAGCCCGAGTCTGGAGCCCGCTGCTGCATTACTATACCATCTAGGATTTGTGACCATCGAAGTCAGTCTTTCTGACCTACATCTCGCTGCTGGACGAACTGGAAACCGAGCAGAAGGCGCTGTGGCCGAGCAATCGCTTCGCTTATGGGCGAATGGCGAGAGTGCAGGATCTACTATGTCGCATGTGCACCAAGGGTTTGAAATCACGCATGCAGCGTTGCAATCTGGTGCCATGAATAGCTCTTTTGAGATCATTATGAGCTTGTTTACTGGCGGCCTTGTTTGCTGGGCTTACTCAAAGTTCCATCGGGCGGGTCCGCATGAGGAGTGTATTGAGCATGTAAGGAAGGCGGCAAAGACGCTGAGAGAATTGGCATCGTGGCGGATTTCTTCGCTTTTCGGGGTTATTCTTAATGAGTTCGAAAGTGCCTGAAGCAAAGTATGCACACTTTTGGAAGGAAATTACAGTAGAGTCATCGCGCGGGTTCGCAGTATGGCATACTGTGATACCACTGGCCTTAATTATTTCGAAAGGTGCTTTCTAGCCGCCATAACTAGCTAAATGATCCCTCCAAAAGGGTATCTACACACCCTGTGGCATAATATGTTGATGAGAATTGTGTGATTTAAGCGGCTCACGCATGCTCAGGCCTTCCTTCAGACCTGGGGTCCAACTGCTAACCAGCCAGGAGTGTGGACTTCGAATTAAAGAAACACCCCTGCATATTCTGCCAGTCAGATCAATAGAGGTGCAGACACATCAAGGCCAGACCGTTAGCACTGGACTGAGTCGCGAAGTGGACGGTGGACTCGTCAAGACAAAATCTGTGGATGTGATCCCAGTCGAGGTAAAAGTTCTGGGGCAGTGGAGGTGAAGGTGGACGGAGCGCGCTTGGCGACTTGGATAGGTGTGGAAGCTAGATGGCTAGGGAGTTTCCTCGGAAGTGGACATTGTTAATATCGGTAGCTTTGGAAGACTATCGAGAAAGGGTGCATTGGTATATCAGACATTTGTCTTTCGTGGAACTTCTTTCCCACCATGCGCATCTTCCTCCACTAACCTACGGTTATCTCTACTTTCCTACTCCTGCGTTTCCTCTGTTGCTCAAGATGACTGAAGTTATGACTACCACTGTTGCATTACCACTCTCCTTAGACGACAAAATTTCGAAGAATACTGTCCAAGAGAAGGTGATAGACATTGACAATTTACCTTCTCCTTCGTTTGATCGGTCGGTGGACGATCTGACACTCGAAGAAAAACTTGATATTCTCTCAGGAGTCAATTTCACACACACCAATGGCGTACCTCGTCTGGGCGTCCCACCATTAAAGGTAATATACCAGCACATGTCCCTGACATTGCTATACTAAATCATCATCAGGTCGTCGATACCATCACAGGCGTTAAAGGATCCGAACATTTTCACACACCAACGCTCTGTTTCCCAAGCGCAACATGTATGGGAGCAACATGGAACGTCGATTTACTCAGCCAAATCGGAACCAAACTCGCACTTCAAGCGAAATCAAAATCTGCACAAGTCCTTCTAGGACCCGTCCTGAATCTCCATCGTGATCCTCGCGGTGGTCGAAATTTCGAAAGCTTCAGCGAGGATCCGCTTCTTGCGGGTGAACTCGCGGCCTCCATGGTCAATGCCATTCAAGCCGGAGGAGTAGCTACATGTCCCAAGCATTTCGTAGGAAATGAGAGTGAAACTAAAAGAAGATTTCACAATGTTGCCGAGAGTCTGGATGGGAGAACGATGCGGGAAGTCTACCTTGCTGCGTGGCAAGTGATGCTCCGGAAGTCAAAACCAGCAGCGATTATGACCGCGTATGTGGACCCGACTTTCAAGGAGTAAATTTTACTGACATAGACCAGGTATAACAAAGTGGATGGGCTGTTCTGCAGCGAGAACCCAAAGCTCATCAAAGATGTACTCCGTGGCGAATGGGCGTACGATGGAGCCCTGATGTCAGATTGGTATGGTACCCGTTCTGGCGTACCAGCCCTCAATGCCGGTCTCGACCTTGAAATGCCCGGTCCAACGATTCACAGAAGCTCCGCCATTCTTGAGAAAATCAAAAGCGGCGAGCTTAATATCTCAGTATTGAATCAACGAGCTGCAAGGGTCTTGGAACTGGTCAAGCAAACGAAAGAAAGCTACTCGGAGGAGGAGGAGACTTCGCTTGTTGACGAAGATGCCAATCTTTTGGCGAGAAGAGTTGCCACAGAAGGAATTGTTTTGCTTCAAAATCGAAAATCCGTTCTACCACTACGGAAGACTCAGCGATTGGCGGTCATCGGATCGCAAGCTACAAATCCATCAATATCAGGAGGAGGAAGCGCGGCCGCACCACCCCAGTACCTGCAACGCCCTATTGACAACATTCGAGCACTCTCAGCAGACCCCAAGAACGTTCAAACAGCAAATGGCGTCAAGGTGCACAATGTGATTCCCCTGATTCCAGTACCGCAAATATTTGCTCGTGACGGAAGCAACGGTATCAATGTCCGATATTTCAACAACGGCTCTGATCAACCAGTCATTGATGAGATTCATCCGGCACCTGCAGCGGTGATGTTTGGTCGCATAAGAGATGGACTGAAACCTGAAGCTTTCCATTACGAGATTTCAACAACGGTCATCCCAAAAACGACCGGTCTTCACGCCATCGGAGCACGAACGACAGGAAGCTGTGTGGTAAAGGTCAACAGCAAAGAGGTATGTCAAAGACCCATCTCTAGAAGGCATAGGTTAAAAAAATGTAGGTCGCACAGAAAACAATGGTTGGCATCGAGGTTGAGGATTTCCTCTTCCGCCCCAAGAACTTAGAGGTCCTGGCGCAAGTCCAAATGACAGCCGGCGTTCCATACTTCGTCGACCTAATCGTGCAACCGCACAAGCCATCGTTCGCCACCGGCGAACCTATAATCCACTCAGCCATGCTCTGCTACATGGAAGAATACTCCGATAACGACGCCATCGCGGAGGCAGTCGCCATCGCCAAAGAAGCAGACGTGACATTGATCTTTGCCGGCCGCACGCCCGAACACGAGTCAGAAGGTTTCGATGCTCAAGATATGTCCCTCCCAGCAAGCCAGGTCAAAATGATCAAAGCGGTCGCAGCTGCAAGTCGTCGCAGCGTGCTTGTATTGAGTTGTGGAAACCCTATCGACGTGCAAGATTTCGTCGAGGATGTCGATGCTGTCTTGAACGCACACTTCCTTGGTCAGGAAGGTGGTTCTGCCTTGGCGGAGATTCTGTATGGCGAGGCGTCACCGAGCGGAAAGCTCGCGGTTTCTTGGCCTAAGACGTTGAAAGACTCTCCGTCGTATTCATACTATCCTGCTACAGAAAACGATCGGGGGAGTTGGGAAATGACTTGTGGAGAAGGAGTTGGTATGGGTTACAGACATGATTGGACACCTAGAACTCTACAGTGGCCGTTTGGATTCGGGCTGAGCTACACGAACTTCGAGATCTCATCCCTCCAAGTCAGTCGCTCGATTGCATCGGTTGTGCCGGAAGATGTTGAAATCATCATTGAAGCCAACGTTTCGAATACTGGGTCTGTCGATGGTTCAGAAGTCGTTCAGGTTTACATTGAGGACGTCGCTTCTTCTGTCTCGCGACCGCAGAAAGAACTGAAAGGGTTCAAGAAGATAGGTGTGGCTGCTGGAAAGTCTGAAAAAGTCAGCATCACGCTCAAGGATCGATATGCTTTCAGTTTCTGGGACGAGTCGACGAAGATGTGGAAGTGTGAAGCTGGCCAGTTTAAAATTCACGTGGGAGATCTCACAGAGATCGTGGTAGTTGACCAGGATTTCTTCTGGTCCGGATTGTGATTCATGAGTACTTTGGGCTTGTCAGCTGTAAACACTTGGTAGAATATGGAGTTACCTGTGCACTTGTACATAGATTCATAATGTCAGATACGAACCATGCATTCGACTGTACTAAAGCAACTGGATATTGCCTCTTCCAACACCAACTCTCAGTGTCAGCCATACATTTCGTGACTCCATAGATGCGTTAGCGATCGAATCTCTGATTATTTTGCTCAATTTTGAAGGCCGTCCTCCCAAGGATCAATCGCGTGCATGGCTCCTTTCGATTGATGAATAGGGGTATCACGTGTCTACGCGAGCCGAAGCGAATTGGTCATCTCTGGTGGCCTGCAGAATGAGCTCAATCCTGTGAATGGAAGCAGCAAAGTCGCGCGGAGAGGCTCTTGATACACCAAAAGCTAGTCTTCGTAATTTGCCTCTGCAGCATTCGCAGCATGATAATGAGAATTTGGCCTCAAGTGAAAACGAAGGTTGTTTACCGACCCCGAAATTGCCTAAATATCATCCCTAAATTGGGGAACTCTGTCATATTAGAAATCTCACTTCGCTTCCATATGCCGGGCACCTTGACCAAATGTTGTAGATATAACGGAGTTACAGATTACCTCAGCACCAGGTACTGAATTGTGGTGCGGATCACGTGCATCTGATGAGGGAGTTTGCGATATTTTGCGCACCTTGTTGGCTCATTTTATAATCACACTCTAAAAGCATCACAAAATGATATCCCATCCAATGAATAATTCATTTATGGATCCTCTCCATGCGAACCATGCACCTTCCATCATCTACCCCTCATTCATCCAAACTCGTCCATCAAGGTACCTCATCTCAGCACCTCCCTCAGATACTACTCCTCAACCCCGCCAACTGCCCAAACACAGCATCAAAACTCCCCTCAAACCTCTCCTCCAGCTTCTTCCAGTTAACCACCTTCCAGATCCCCTTAGCATAGCTTCCCTTATCGTTCAGGTACTGCAAGTAATAAGCATGTTCCCACATATCAATCCCCAAAAGCGGCTTCTTCCCCGCAGGAACGATATCTTGATCTTTACTCGTGATAATCTCCAATCCCCCGGTCTCAACATCCTGAACTAGCCAGCCCCATCCAGAGCCCTTGAGACCAAGTAGCACAGCGTTGAACTTCTCCTGAAATTTCTCTACGGAACCGAATCGGGAGGTAAGTGCTGCCGAGAGCTTTGGCGCGGCGGAAGGTTGAGCGGATGGGGAGGAAGACGGGACGAGGTTCTCCCAGAAGAGGGTGTGGTTTATGTGGCCACCGGCGCTGAAGTTGAGGTTATTTTGGAGGTGGAGTTGTGTGACGATGTCGGATTTGTTGGAGGCAGTTGCTTGGGAAGCGAGCGTTGCGTTTAGTACATTGATGTAGGTTTGGTGGTGCTTGGTGTGGTGAAGTGTCATAATTTGAGCGCTGATTTGGGGCTCGAGTGCCTATGGATGTGTCAGTTCTGCTTGCTTCTCAACAGTGATGAACGACAATTTGTATCCTTACATCATATGCGTATGGTAGAGGTGGGAGAGTGAACGCCATGGTGCCTGAAAGTGCAGTTCTTGTTCTTTTGGTGGATCTGAGAGTCAGTGATTGTAGAAGTGTTGGTGTCAAAGAGGGGAGAAGTGACAGATGGAGGGGAAACACAGAAATAGCTCTAGCTCCCAGCACGTCACCCACTACCCCTCCATAATTGCGCAAGCCCGCGACTTTGTCCATTGATTTATAATGCACCTCTAAAACGGTCTCAAAGGTCTCCGTGATAACAGCTTGGCAGGTGCTGATTTGACGTTATCTTGCGCGGGATTGAGAGAATTACTGCCCCACTACCCCAAAATCAGCAAATGAGACGACGAGTTGAGATCCAACAAGAACGCACCCCTATTCTCGCCTTGGGTAGCCTTACGTGAATTAAAGGATTCCAGAAGTGAGGATTGGCACGTTATCATCCCATCATTAAACTGTCAGAGCAAATCAGGTCATGTCTGTACGCGCCGAGTTCGAGTTGGAGTAGTGAAATGGACTCTTAGACCACGCGTGGGAGCTTGCGACGGACATAACCAGGACTACCGCGTCACGAACTTTATCATGTCCTTACCATCAGGAGGCAGTGGAATCAACATCACATTCCTGCCCCTGAGTGACCCGCGGTGCAACAGCGAGGTCTGTCTCGCGTTCAAAAAAGCTGGCGATGCATCACAAGCAGAAATTCCGTTCGCGTCGCAGTTCGTATACGGTCATTACACTGTGTACTACTTCTCGACCTTTGTCATCATTTTCAGTATCCTGTATTGGTATCGTCGGTTATCAGCAGCATATGAAGAGTTTCCGGAACCGAGGACAACCATTTCGCAAAGGACAAAAGCGTTATGGAGGTTTATCAAGTACAGGAGACTGTGGATCGGGATGTCGTTTGGCCATGCTATGTTCATCGGAGTCGCAATATTGGTTACGACAGTCCTCACATTCCTCCAGAGACCGTACTTTCGACCACGGCTGTCCTATGGTTCACCTCCCATCGGTGTAAGGACGGGAGTCATGGCACTTGCTTGTACCCCGGCCATCGTTGTGCTCAGTGGGAAGTACAACCTGATCACGTTGATGACCGGAATCAGTTATGAGAGACTGAATCTTCTGCATCGATATCTTGGGTATATATGTCTTGGTCTAGGTGTCGTCCACTCGATTGCATTTGCCATTGCGATATATGGCGATTCGAATTACTGGCCGCTATTCGAAAACTTTGGATCTGCTGAGGTTAGATATCCGTTGATTTGCGTGATAGCCAGCGATGGATGCTTACTAGGAAACAGTACACCGGACTCGCAGTCTTAGTTCTCCTCCTCTTCCTCACCATCTTCAGCATCCCCTGGTTCCGGCAGCACTTCTATGAAGCATTCGCTTCCTCCCATATCGCAGTCTACCTCATCTACATCATCTTTATGTTCTGGCATACAGCCAACAGAATCGATACCTGGATGTACCTCTTCGCCACTCTCGCCATTTCTCTGATCTCCAACTTCAGCCGCTTATTTCTAAGACTCAAGACGCCAAGATGGAATGGCTCTACAGCCACGATCCAGGACATCGATGGACAAATGCTGAAAATCACCATCCCGGCTTTCAATGAGATGACTTGGAGTCCAGGCCAACATGTTTTTCTCCGCTTTCCCGGTGTTTCTTTGTTAGAGAACCATCCGTTCACAATTGCGAGTTTGTGTGGGGAGACGTATGTGACAGCCAAAAGCGGGGCATCGACGAGGACTCCGCTGTTCTTCTTAGTAAAGTCCAGAAAAGGGCTGACGAAGCGATTAATGAGAATTGCACAGCATCGATTGACATTGAAAGTGTTCATCGATGGTCCTTATGGAGGCCATGGACTTGATATGAGTAGCAGATATGAGCAGGTGATCCTGGTTGCCGGAGGAAGTGGAATCTCAGCGGTGCTGCCACTATTTTCGATGCTTTGCAAGAGATTGGGCAGGGCAAATTCAACTTTGCGAAGCATGAGACTCATCTGGGTAATTCAGAATCGTCATGCGCAGGCATGGGTCCAAGATGAGATCAAGGCGGCACTAGTAATGGCGCGTCGTGGGACGGTGGAGGTCGATCTGTATATTACAAGGGAGAGAAATGTGACGGAGCAGTTGGACTTCTCATTCGAGCCGGATGACATCGAAATGGGGCTCGGAGTCGAGGATTTTAGAACGGTCTCAATCGAGGACGACGATATGGTGGAGCGGCAGCTAATACCGAAATCGGCTGATATTGCTGGTCCTGGGAACGAGGATCTGGATGACTGCCTTTCGCTCGACGGCTTAGAAACAGAGATCGGTATGGCGAATGAGGCGGTTCGGAAAAATCTGGATGGCATTGATGACGAAGATCAGCAACTGATGCCCTCACAGAGCCAAAACGATAAATATGAGAAGCAAAACCCGAACCAGGATCAAGATTATGGCATAGACGTCAATATTTTCTATGGGCGACCAGATTTCCAGGATATTTTCCCGAGACTTCTCGTCAGTGGTGGAAGGATCTGTGTTTTCAGTGAGTCTACCTATCTCTATCATCTCCGTGTTTTGTGTACTGATAGCTTCACAGGCTGTGGACCCCAGAAATTGAACATTGATATAAGCAATGCCGTGGCGGGTTGCCAGACGGCAGTCCTGCGGGGTCGACTCCGAGAGGTCAGGCTGTGGACCGAGACTTTTGGATGGTAGAACTAATGATCTGGGTAACTAATGTATCAGTACGAACAGAAATATAGACCGTAAAGAAGTGAAGCTCCACATCTCATGCAAGTAGACCGAACCTCAAAATGTTGTTGACATTTGGCCGGCTTTACCGAGACCTCGATGACCAGTGGGTGCTCGAGCCACCTCACTTCCATTTTCACTCTCGAGTCTCGAGCGTCGAGCCTGCAGAAGAGCCTTTCATCTGCCCTGCTTTCGTCCAAATTGAGTGTGCATGCATCCAATCATCCCAAGACGGGACAACGGCAAAGCTTAAGCAGGTCCAAGCAATGCCACTTTTCGATGTTACCAGGCCAATCCCCACATGTCAAAGTCTTGGCTGACGCAACGCGTATTAATGGCGTCAAAATATATGGACAAGCGAGGATCATCTAAACTGGATGAACACAAACGTCCTTCTACCTTGGCAGGAACCGAACATCAATGATGATCATGATGGAGCTTAAATCATGGCATTTCAAGAGCTTTGACCATGTCAATACGTATTATTCCGGGACGGCATTTATAAAGGCAGAGGAAGGTGAATAAATGTAAGCTGGCTGTTTTCTTTCCCGTCACAGAAGCATATTTCAGCTTCGGCCTCATTTACATCACTCACGATGTACTCTCCAGCCCTCACAGTCGTTTCCCTAGCCCTATTCAACGGATTGGTACATTCGCATTCTCCAAATGCGTACCATTTCAATCCCTTAGAGCATCTCGCTGGGGTAACGCCACCCTTCGACCCCCTCGATCCTCCTCTGGATCCGTCTCCTCCGCAAGGCTGCAATGTAACAAGAGCAGCATATCTGATACGCCACGCCGCAATATATGCAAATGACTTCGATTACGAATCCTACATCGAACCCTTCGTCTCCAAACTCTCCAACACAACTGTCGACTGGAGCAAAATCCCCACGCTCTCCTTCCTCTCAACATGGAAGATTCCATTTACCGACTCTGAGCAAGAGATGTTGACGCGAAGTGGAAAGCTCGAAGCTACAAGACTTGGTGTGGATATCGCGCAAAGATATCAGGCACTGAGGACACCAAAGAAGATCTGGAGCTCCACGGCTGAGAGAACTGTCAAAAGTGCGAAGGCGTTGGCGGTGGGTTTGGCCGACGATGAGAAGGATGTGAGCGTTGTGGAGGTTTATAAGGGCGAGGAGGACGGTGCGAATTCTTTGACTCCATATGAGAGTTGTCCAGCATACAGTTCCTCAGCAGGCAGTGACCAGTCTTCTGTTCGTTCCTCAATCTTCATACCCAAAACAATATTCTAACCCTTGCCAAACAGGACTTTCTCGACCTCTATGCTGCACCCCCAGCAGCACGCTTCAATGCCGCCGCCGCCTCCTTCAACTTCACCTCCAAGGACATCTACGCCATGTCCCTCCTCTGCGGCTACGAAACCGTAATCCGCGGCTCATCCCCCTTCTGCTCCCTCGACCTCCTCTCACCAAACGAATGGCTCGGCTTCGAATACACAAACGACATCATGTACCACTACAACACCGGATACGGCTCACCCGCCTCAGGCGCCATTGGGTTCCCCTGGGCAAACGCTACATTCCACACTCTGATGTCAGAGCAAAATAACATGTCCAACGCAACGACCGACCAAGACCTCTACATCTCCTTCACGCACCGCGAACTCCCTCCCACTGTCCTCGTCGCCTTGGGTTTGTTCAATAATTCTGGGTTTTCAGGCGCGAATGAGATTAATGGGACGATGCCGATTGATAGGATCAATCATCGCCGAGCGTGGAAATCAAGTCATATCTTGCCGTTTTTGACGAATGTGGCAGTAGAGAAGATGGAGTGTGAGAGTTTTGCGTTTGAGAAGGGGACGTATTACAGGGTCTTGGTTAATGATAGTCCGCAAAGTCTTGATGGGTGTTCAGGTGGACCTGGAGAGAGCTGTGAGGAGGGGGAGATGAAGACGTGGTTGCAGGGGAGGGCGGAGGTTGTGGGGGACTTTGGGAGTACGTGTGGGGTGGATTATGGTAATAGTACGGATGTGTTGAGTATTTATGGCTCGTAGATTTTGGATGTAATGTAATGACGAAATCTTGTCCATGTCTCAGAGGGTGTAGCAGTCCCTCTATTGAGAATTACACTCCGGACTCAAGACTTCGCTTAGTGATGGTGCTCTGAACTGCGAGGTAAGTGTGAAAAGTCTCAAACGACCCGTCTCACATGAACGAAAAATCCACATTTCGAAGATCACAGTTAACAAAACTTCAAGTTTCCGATGCTACATTGCTGCATTGCTGCAGTCTTGATTCGTCTTCCTTCAATTCTCACTTCCCCATTTTGTAAATACAAATCCGAGTCCCTCATCCTCAAAGAGTCAATTATCATCCTCGCACTCCAACTTTGAATGGATTTAGAATGCGCCTTGAAAATTACAAAGGAAAGTAAAAACTGCCATTCTCCAATGCTCGACCCGCTTTCAAAAATGCAACGCCGAAAGTATGTAACATTTCGAAGCGCCTGGCTCCTGTCCTGGCCCTTCATCGCCGAGAAATTAGGGACGGGAAGAAAAGTACACACAAAAGAAAGCGACGTCAACATCCGGCTTTTAGAAGTCCTCCCCCAGTACACCGACGCGGCCTATACACGCCTACACCTCAACCTCAGCCTCAGCGTAATCGACGTCCAAAACAAAGAAAAGTGAGTTAAGCTCAGAAGCCAGCACGCCCAGAATCATCAGCCCTCTCCTCCTTAACCTCCAAACTCCTCGTCACGATCACACCAGAGATTCCCTCATCATTCTTGTCTCCTTTTGCGTGATGAGTGGGAGCAAGGACATGCATGCCTAGCTCTTGGTATACGTTATCTGCATATACCCGTGGCTGCTTATCCTTCTTCTTTGGACTTGGACTTGCCGAGGGATATGGGATAGAGGCGGCATAAGCAGTTGAAGCAGCGAACTCCCGACGTTCTCTCTCTCGATAAGCTCGCGTGCCCATTTTTGGAGAGTGAAGATCGATGGAATCTTCGTCTTCTGCATCGATCTCTGATTGGGTGCGGGTACGGGTGTGCAGAGGAGTGTGTGAGGTGGCGATGGCTGGTTCTTGGATGGACGCCGAAGCTGAAGGTGATGGGGAAGACCAGATATTTGTGCAAATCGTCGTATGACTCGGAACAGACGAGGTACGGCGCGGCCAGGTTGTTGGATTCGAAACGTTCTGGGCTTCGATGTCCTTCTCAGAGTTGGTAGTGGTGAGGTAGCGAGAGCCAATGATGTTCATTTCGGCTCGGTTTGTGGACTTTGAGGTTGATTTGGAGGAGGACGGAGATGATGTAAAGGGGTTGAATGGTAAGTTCAGATGTGTTCTGAACATTGAGAAGACACCTCTGTGGAGAGTGCTTTGTAGTGGGGTGCTTGAACTTGGTGTTTGTGGGTGGGTCGGACATGTTGGTGAGATACTGGATTCTTCGAAGTGGAATTGAGATGGAGCTTGGGTGATTTTATCGACATGACTGTGTTGAGCGAAGTAGGTGGTGTGCGAGTCAGGACTCTTGGGTGACTGGTGGAGTAGTGAGGCATTTGTTGATGTGCTGGTTGGGATATGTGAGAGGCTGGTTGTGGCGTTGGAGAATGTTCGTTGAGAGCCTTTGCGGGATGCTGTTGTGCTTCTATTGCGAAGTGATGGTTAGCATAAGCTTTGACGAGGTGGGAGTTTGTATGTGCGAGAACATGGGCAATAAAGTGAAGAGGAAAGCAAGCGAACATACCCATCAACCAACGTCACACCCGTAGCATGACTATCCTTTCTACTTCCCGCATCAAAGTACTTCATCGCCTTCCCAACCAGATCAAACTGGCTCTTGAAGCTACTTCTCGACCCCAGCGTATTGACCAATGTCTCGCTCGCCCTCCTCTCCTCCCTACCAAGATTCAGGCCTGGCCAGATTCTCCCAGCACCACACTTCACCAATGCATCCCGATAAGTATCGACTGCATCATCATTGAAGCCAAAGAACGAGAACATGAACACACTTGAAGCTACGGCGGCCCAGCCTGCCCATTGCAGACTTGGCTGCATGCCGGTGTGGACGAAGAGGATGGGTGACCATGTTGCAGGGTTGTGAACTCGTGACCAGGAGTAGGGAACGAACTTTGTTGGGATGGCGTAGAAGACAAAGAGGGATTGGATGGGTAGGTAGACGATGATCAGGATGACGGAGATGAGGACTAGCTTGATGAATTTGCGAGGAGCGAGACCGGATCCAGTAGATGTGAGGGCGGCGGAGATGGTTTTGCGGTGGCGATAGAGGCGGAAGAACATGAATGCTGTGATATATTAGTAAGTCTGCTTCCTCAAAGAAGGAGTGATGTTTGTCCAAGGTCTTGTGAACAAACCAGGGCCTTGGAGGAAGAGCGGACGAAAAGCTTACCTGCATAGTACACATTCAGCACTGTGAAGATCGGACACCACATGATGATGATGACCAACATCGGCCACGAGTTATCCAGCTGATCTGCACACCCCCACACAGGAATGATCATATATCTGCCCGCCTGCACGACATAATGCAATGCCATCATCATAACTGGCACACCCCAGCAGAACAAGATATCCCCAACAACCTTTCTCCGTCTCTGTGCCCTACTCGGGTTGAAAACCGCATGTTCAGTATCCAAAGCGTCAGCCAGACCCTTCGTAAGGCAACAAAGCGAAGTAGCGAGAGCCATGGTGATAGGAAAGCGAAGGATGACTTCAATGTCGCAGAGGCCGTAGCCCATCCACCACTTTGTCCAGTCGTCGGATGGCCAGATGATCCCGTTGATGAGCACTATCAAGTTGATGATTATGATGACGACCATCATGCTGCAGGCGGCGATGTTCTTAACGCGGTAGAAGGAGCGGAGGGGTAGGTAGGTGATGAGGAGTGCTAGGGCGGCGAACAGTGGTAGGGCAATGGCGTTGGCTGGGTCCGCGACTACGTCTGGCATGACGAAGTCGGTCACTTCGATGGTGAAGCTGGGTGCTACGTCTGTGTTCTCCATTTTTCACAATGGGGTTGCCACTGAATTGGGGTCGGGTAAAGGAAAGTAGAAAAGGATTGCTGGACTTGTCGACGGACTCGAGGATCCAGAGGGACTTTGTATGCCTCGACGAAATGAGTCTGCAACAGGCTTGATCGAGCGTGAGACTGAGGCCTAAGTACGAAGCCAGGAATCGAGGTCGAGTGTATGAGAGGACAAAGAACGAAGGTCTTGAGTACTCTCGTATGCTGGCGAAAGAGCGTCGAAGATCTCAGACTTGGTTGGCAAGCGCTGTATGATGTCCCAAGGGAGGGAGATAGTCAAGGCGGAAAGCGCTTTGCCCTCCTGAAGAAATGCATCTCACAGACGCAGATTTGAGCCATCGTCTCTATTCTCAATAGGTAGGATGTCCAGCTGGTCGAACGATGGGATCATCTAAGTGAGAATGGAGCTTGCTATTGAGAAGTGCTTGCTATTGAGAAGTGCTTGCTATTG
Organism: Cadophora malorum; assembly: GCA_017365405.1. Taxonomy (NCBI): domain Eukaryota; kingdom Fungi; phylum Ascomycota; class Leotiomycetes; order Helotiales; family Ploettnerulaceae; genus Cadophora; species Cadophora malorum. Next base: position 183,321 of record JAFJYH010000037.1, read on the forward strand.
AGGTGCGGGGGTGAGAGTTGCCGGCCGTTGGTGGCGTCGCTAAGCGAGTCTATTCAGATCCCCTTTTGGTTCTCAATAGGGACTTAAGCGAGCGCCTCAATAGGAGCGAAATCTCGATTTCGAAGTCATGAAAGAGAATGCAAAACGATAAAACGCAATCAATAGACGAAGAGAAAGGTAGCATTTGCTCGCAAGTTGGACCCAAATCAAAACACAACTTCGCTCTACTGTAGGACAGCTTTTCAGGGAGATTTTCGAAGCGGAATAGTCGTTTAATGGGGCCGATCTTTGCTGTGCTGAACTTTCTAGTACCCGACACCAACCCGATCGCTGGGAATGGAAAGGACGTGTGGCACTAAGACTGAAGCAAGGTACCCTCGCAAACTGCCCGAGAAATGCAGGGCGATAAGGGAGGAGAGGAAGACTCCGGCGCGGCTCCGAGGACGACTTGCGACTGGCTGATATACGCCCGTGCCACGCACAGGAGGGGTAGCCTGCTAAATGAGATGGAGTGATTGCAAGCTCTCTGTGGGTGTGGTCTAGATCTTGTATCGTAACAGACCTGGGAGGAAAGCTGAAGTCCTGCAGTAGTTTGGTATGAGAAGCGTCACGTGCCTTGTCAAGTCGTGAAGAATATCAAATATTGGTCATTGATTTGATGGTCTATGCTGAAGGGTGGCTTGATAGACGGTACTTAAGCTCTATAAACGGTCACCGCATTCGGTTGAGAAGGCGTGCCTACCTCCTTGTTGAGTTTCATTGCCGAAGAAGACCCTCACTTCCCAACTCTCTCCTGAATAAACGTCTTGGTATCAGCCAAAGCCTCACCAGCTTCTTTCAACAGCGTGGGCGCAAAGCCAATAAATCCATGGCATGCACCCGGATACGCTTTCACAACCGCCTCGCCGCCAAACATCATCCACTTGACACTCATGACGACGGTATCATCAACCAATGGATCCTCTGTGCCAATAGTAAACAGTGCACTTGGAAGTCTGCCCCTAAACGGCGAGAAGTTTTCGTAATAGGGAGAGATGGCACCGGTTCTTCGCTCGTCGGTTGTTTGAGTGGGAAGAAAAGCGCTCATGAAATGATCCATAATGGGTCCGCTGAGGACGATATTTCGGTCGAAGTGCTGTGCTGCAGGGAGTTTGCTGAGGTCGTAACAACCGAAGTGGAGGAGAAGCCCGCCGGGAAGCTTGAAGTCAGGTTGCGTCTTGAGCAGGTGAAATGTGACGATTACTGAAAGGTGGGCACCAGCCGACTACGCGGGGTGGATAATGTTAGCTCGAGCATGGCAGAAGATCTGGAAGTAGAAGGTAGCAGCAGGCAGTGTTGAATCAGAGATGTTCACTTGGTTATCCTCAATGAATTTCCCTCGGAAAAGCCCCTTAACTTGAAAGACCAGGAGCAAGATTGCAAAAGGAAGGGGGTTTTCAGCGTACCTCTCCGCCGATAAATTTCAGCGGTGCTCCATACATCTTCTCGGCATTCTTAACAAGAAATTCCCCTTCATCATGTCAGCATCCGAACACCGATCCTCGCCTCATATTCTCAGACCCGGAAAAATAAACACTCACCAGCATCAATACAATCCTCCGGCCCCTTGGGATACGGATTCTCAGGCGCAACCCTATACCCAACCGAAACAACCACCAAGTCCCCGACATCAGCATAAAACTGCAACAATGCATCATGACTCTTCTCATCCCCAAGGACCCAACCACCACCATGAATGTGCATCACAACGCCCTTAACTCCCTTCCTTTCCTCATCCGTCTTCCTCGCTTGAGGAAACATAAGTCGACAGGGGATATCCCTGCCTTGCTCTCGAGACGGAATGGTGAAGTCGAGAGCTTGGGGAAGCATGACTGGTGGTGGGAGTGCAGTTTGCCCTGCCCATCGCATCTGGCGGTATTTTTCTGCTCCAACCTAGCATGAGTTCTAATCAATATATTTTTGATTTCTTGATTAAGTATGGATGGATTAGTGCATACCTTATACCAAGCAGCCGCCGCATCAAACTTTTGCTCTATCGCATCGTTCAATTGTCTTGATTGCTCCGAGTTTGACGCGGGGTCGAACTTCGCGGCATTGATTGTGATGTCTGAGGTGAGAGACATGGCTGCAAATTCAAGATGGAGTAAACAGATTAGACAGTTTTGAACTTAACAGAAATCTGGGGAATTGAAAACTTTAAGTATCGGCTCTGAAACCGACCAGAGGACTCCGTGCCCACGATGTCGGAATCGATCCGACATTGATTATCGCGGGGTACTTCTCCCCATGTGGGGTTTTGAGGGGATTGAGACGGAGAATCGGGAATTGGGCACCGATCCTCGGTACATAAGTTGCTCCGTGACGGTGAAAGAAATGAGAGCAGATGCAACGACTGTGAACACAATGGAGAAAGATGTCCATCTAAGTATGGTAAACACACACAAGGAGAAAGAAGGAAATAATCTTTTATGGACCATTCAGATTTTCCTGGCCGAATAATAACCCCAACCCTTTCCATGGGTATCATCCTTCCAACCAACCGAACCAAACCAGAACACCAACGCTCCCTCCAAAACCAAAGGGTGTATTTCCTTATACTTGTACACATTAAGCATTATCTCATTCTACCTTTCACTGTCTTTCTCCAATTACTTCTTGATCGCTCTGCCCTGCAGTCGATCAATCCTCACATTTGTCGGCATTCTCCCATTGGCCGGCTTTCTCTCCCTACTACCCATCGGCTTCTGACCGATGATCTTATACTTCCCCCAATTGACCACAGAAGCTGTCATTTTGAGCGGAAGACTGGCTAGAGCACTCAGTGCTTGCAGTGGCAAGACAACGGCACTGGCCGCCCACTCGACGATGATCCCTGCAAACCCTCGATGTCGCGTATTATTCGCAGCGGCTGCAGCTAGAGATATGGCGTCGTTCAATCGCGATTCTAGATCATGAAGTCTCGACTCTGTCTGGAAAGCTTGTAGTGTTGCTCGTTTCTCGTATCGTCTCACGGCGCGGTTCAATGCATCGAGGTCCGGTTGTAGAGATCTCCTAACTTCCGTGGTGAGGGTTGCGGATTGTTTCCCGCTCAATGTAGGCTCTAGGGCCTGGTTGTTCGTTTCTGCTATCGAGTTGCGAGCTTCCAGATCCTCGAGTCGTCGAGTGAGCTCTTGCACTTCTCCTACGTTGCCTTTGGTAGAATCGTATGGGTTTGCGCTGACAACGCGTTGCAAATGCAAAGTTCGCGCTTGGATTAACTTGACTAAATGTGCCATTGGTCGTAGTTCTGATGCAAGGAGGAAGATTGTCAAGTTGTAGTTTGAAACCAGTCCTTCCGAAGGTCTGGTCAATTGTCCGCGAATGGTGTGAAGTAAATAGGCTCCAAGAGCTGGGAATAGAAAACAGGATAGGAGAGCGAAAAGTTCGTGGGTATATAATTCGTTCGTAGCAGCTTCGTGTGTAGGAAGTCGTCTCGTGGGTTTCGGAGCTGGTGCTTGGGATGGTTCATCTTCCTCTGGAACTTCCTCCAACGTCGCCTGCGAGAAGCTCAATGGGTTGTCGTCTTCGCTCTCCTCGCTGATTATCGTGTCGCCATTGTATTCCTCTGTCGTTCGCATTGATTGTGCAGAATGATACCAATCCCTAGACTCAAATCAGCAATCTTCTAACAGTGGCAAACAATGCTCTAACTACTCACCATGGTAACCTCACAGACCAATTTAAGAATATTGCTGCCAATCCCAAAAGCATCACATCTGTAATAACCGAGCTCCCATTCGTAAACAGCATTCCTCCCAGCGCAGGTAACAACGCAAAAGCTAACGGCGCCGAATCCCACGCCGAGGAATCATGAGTTGAAGCATCGCGGCCTGTCGCGCTGGGCTTCGGCAGCAGCAGATCATCCGTCGAGCTCTGGAACGATCTCCTAGCTTCTCGCAGAGAGTAGTCCGAAAATGTCGAGCTCCGTCTGCGAATCCCTTGTGTCGGCGGCGCGTCTTGTGATGTTGAGAAGCGGTTTGTTGGGGGTCGGTGCCGGAATTGTGAGGATTCGTCGGTGGTTAGGACGCGTCGAGATGGTGCTCCGACCGGGGACGAGGATTTGGCGGGGGAGGAAGTGTCCTCTGGCATCGTGATGATTTGGGGAGAAGCTCACAAGAGAGAGGGAGCATGGGAGAAAGGGCAGAATGGCCGGGGGTTGATGTAAGGTATTAATTGAACCTGGGGACGCTTGGCGGATGACGTGCAGGGTGATGGGATCTACGACAGGGATTGGGCAGCTGTAGGTGAGGATTGTGGTGGGAATTTCTGAGGGCACTTACTTACATTCCTCTCTTCCATAGTTTCACATGTATACCACGCAATCAATTATCGATGAATGTCGAATAATAAACTTGGTAATCTTGTGTATCTATATATACATACAAATACGTGTCCCTGTCCCATTCCGAACATGAATACATGGTTCCCGATCCGGTTTAATCGAAAATAGCCACCGATGATACAAATGCGACTTTAATGGATCTTCAGAACTTATACCTTACTAATAGTTTTGAAAAGATCCGATTTTTTGATTGGATGCATAATGTTGAGGGACAGGGTTCGAAGCAGAAACCAGCAATGTCCACAAAAATCGCTAGACAATAACACCCGGGCGTGGGTGGCACGGTATGGTGGCAGGATGGTGCCAGGCTGAAGGCTAGCTACAGGATGGAAACGTTAGAGTATCTTCTTTTCTAATCTGCGGACATGACATCACAGGTGGCAAGAAGGTAGGCATAATTTTTGTAGGAAAAAGCAATGCAATGTAATTGTCAGTCATCAATACAGCGCATTTGCAGGGTATCTCGCAGTTCCCATCAAGAAGTGTACTCCAATACTCCTCCATCGGGTATCCAATCCAACGCCCATGCCCAATGCTCAGCCCGGAAACGCCCCATCCAAATGAAATATCATAACCACAGGACCCGATCATTATCTCTGCGCAAGAGATGCTTCTCAAGAAAAGCCTTCGTTCTCATGAGCTTGGGCTCAAGTCTGCATCACTATTAGCCCTGGATCATATCTTCCAGAATGTATACATGCCTGGGAAGAACCTCGTCTCGGGTGGTAAAGTAATGCGTTCGAAAAGGTCGCGACTGAAATGTCCATGTAGGTAATGGAAATCGAAATCGGAACTAAGCCTAGAGCTCACTTAGCTATGGCTCACCTAAAGTAATGCTTCAAACTTACTCGACCAAGCAGTCTCAAAACCAAGTAGTTGTTCTTCTCTCCGAAAATCGGATTAAAGAAGCCCATGATCTGTGCAACAGCTTCGAAGCAGAGGATTCCTGCCAGTACGTAGAATCCTCGACGGCACATCTTCGTGAATAGCTTTCCGAGGCGGCGGATGGTGAGGAGCACGACGGTGTAGACCGATTCCTCACGAATGAAGTCTCGCATATCGTGGTGAGTTGGCAGGATGGTGTCAGTGTTGGTATGGGCAGGAGAGAGGTTGGCGCTCGTGCTGGTAATGGTAGAACTCATATTTGCTCTTTTGCCGCGTATTGATCGCGAATCGTACGCTGGAGGTTCCTCGAAGGGATCGAGAGTTGGGCATTTGAAGGCATCGGCGCGCACCGACGCGGTGGTAGAGTACATTGTGGGGCTAGACTTGGAAGGCCCAGCGGCTGATGGGTCTTACACTGAGGACAATATTCTTGGAGTACGAGAATTAAAAATATTTCGAGTTGCTGCGGTGTCTCGAAAATCATGTCTTACATCAATGGCGCAGGATAAAGACTTGAGATATGAGCAAGCAAGTGTCAACATGGTCAGTGCGATGTTTTAGCGACGTCGGCTGGCGTCCTTGGTTGAAAATCATGTGATCGTCCACCAAGGCCTTGAACAGGGAAGAGAACAACAAGCAAGCAAAGGAACGGGTGGAAAGCGACGATGAGAAATTCTGTGCAGAGTAACAGTGGTCTCTGTGTTCACATCACTGTAGCGTTCGCAACAATCTCGTCTTTGTGCCGTACATCGAGAGACATGCGACACAACCGACCTGAACAAGTATCGCGGTAGGGTTATAGCTCAGCTGAGAATATGAGACCGTATGAGTCACAGCATCGACGAGCCTTCTTCCAATAGCAGAATGTACTTCTTGAAGAAGGTATCTTTCAAGCAGAGATAAACGGCGAATTTGTTACTAAGGATTAGAGCAATACTCTAACGTAATGGTGCAGCGAAACCATTTCCATGAAAGTGTGCTGCGTATCCTCTGTACCAAGAGAAATCAATAATAGCCATTATCTTCTATGACATGTCGAAACAGTAGCTCAATAACACTCCCAAAATCTCTCCTTCCCCTTTTCCACGAACCTAATAGGCACCTCATCGCCAGGCAACATCTGTAACGTAATCGTCTGCTCGCTCCTCCTAATAATCTTCTCTGCCCTCTTCAAAGCCTTCCCATACAACTCCCTTCTCTCCTCCCTCGCCATCTTCTCAACCTCTTCGTCGCTCGCCCAGCTCGATACATCAAGCTCCACACTATACTTCTGAAACAGAGTAGACAGAACAGCCGTGCCTTCAACTTGTGCGAACCTTCGACCAGGACAAGCGCGTTGGCCTTCTGAGTAGGAGATAAATGATCCTTTGCGCGGCTTGAGAAGAGAAGTTGCGCCAGATATTTCGAAAGACGCGGTCTCGAGGCCATCGAATGTTTCTTTGGCGACGTCGCTCTTCTCGGTGACTTGAGATGTATCGCTTGGGGTCCTTTCTCGTGGAAGCCAGCGTTCCGGCATAAACTCGTTGGGCGAATCGGGCCAGTATCTCGGATTACGATTTGTTCCCACGACGTTGAGATGAAGGAACATCTTGTCTGGAAACGTAATCTGCTTGCCGTCTACCGTCACCGTCTGTTCACCATTTGACTGCTTAGGTATGTTGAGGATAGCCGGAATAAGCCTCAACTCCTCTAGGAGGACAGCTCCGACCATTGAGTTCCAGAGGCGCGGCATATCGTTGAGGTATGAGAATTCTGAAGCGGGCTTGGAGCCGAGGATACAGTCGATATCGGCTTGCATGCGGCGCTGAGCGGAGATGTTCATGGCGAGTAGAAGGATGCTGAAGTGAATGTTGTTGGCTGTTGTCTCGTGGCCGGCGAACAGGAAGATGAAAGAGTTGCCGAGGATTTCTTCTCGTGTGAGAGTTGGTGATGTGAGTTTTGCATTCTTAGAATCTGGGCCTGCTTCCGCATAATTGGCTCTGATCATGGGTCCTGCATTATTTGAGCTTTCCAATCTCAGTCCTGGAGAGGATATGATACCTAACAGATCCATGGTACCCTGCTCACTTTCACCAAGATTCATTTGCTTCTTTTTGATGTCCAAAAGCTCACCAAAGTATGTCGTACATTCATGGAAAGCCTGGTATGCCGTTTGATGCACGTTCAACGGGGACTTCTCTGTGCAAATTGTTAGAATTCAACTTCAATATTCACTTTCAGCACTTACTCAACATCCAAGGTGGAAAGATAACAAACCACATCAGCTGCTTCAGAAGTTGCGTCAAGCCCCCCTGGAATGATAACTCGTGGCCTCCAGTAAGTGTCTTGTCACTAAAGCCAGGGATTCCTCTGCTTCCCAGTTTCTCTTCGTCTTCATTTGGCCATAAAGTGGGAACCCCAAATCCAGCCGCACAAATAACATGCAGGCTGAGAGTCGCAGCATAGGTAGCTGCGTTACCTATCATCATCTTTTCTCTCGTATTCCCCTTCCTCTCAGCCCAGACACTCATCATACCTTCAGCCTGCCTGACACTCTCCTCAAACACCAACCTGTTACTCTTTTCAGAGAAACTTGGCCCAACAATCTTCCTATGCCTCTTCCACTCGTGACCTTCCTGCGTCAAAATTGACTTTCCGAACAGATCAACGATCTTGTACCGCTCAACGGGCTTGAGGAAGTCGGTCTTCCGCGTCGTTAATTGTGTACCCAGTTCGGCATTTGACGTCTTAAGGTACATAATAAAAGGCGTGACAATGATGTACGTATCGCCATATTGGGACTCTGCAATTCGCGGTCTTGACCAGGAAACTTGGCGATCGATGAGCCTTTTCAATTGTGAGCTTCAGTAGGTGCATCCTAGGGGACAACATACCAGAGCCATCCCCAATTCTGAATTATAGGAATGCGACGCAATATTGGTCCCAAAATCTCAGCGAGGAAGACCCAACCATATCCAATTGGGTAGAACGCTGCGACATAATGTCAGCCACGGAGATGGTGCACTCGCTTCGAGGAACCAAGCCTTGTCCTCATAAACTCACGGCCAACAAGATACGGCAATCCAGTCCTCTTCGCGTGCTGGATATTGGTCCAGAGACAGTACGAGTACTTCCCGATTCCATATGCCAGCAGCAGCCAAACCGTGAGAGCAACAATTCCAACCATCTCGTCCTCGCAGCCTTCACAGCTCCTCGCAAGGAAATTCAACAGAAACAGTTCCTTTCTTACCCTCCAATGTGAAAGTAAATACTAGAAAGAGGAATTGACAGAAATGCAGGAACAAGAAAACAAAGCTGAGGTCAGCTTTGAAGAAACAAGACGTGAAGAAACGCAACCCCGCCTGGGAACATCCCTCCCAAGCCCAGCCCCTCTTATCCTACCATACACCACGATCGACCGCCACTTGCGCAGTACCCTGAAAGCTTGGTTTGAGCACAGCGTATAGAAAGCGAGCTGATTGCCTGCTGGGGATGTCACTTTGTGTCACTGTGACCACACGGACATGGCACTTCCGCCCGCTAGGCAAATCATCAGCCGTCCCTCGTAAAAGCTGATCTAGCTGATCTGCCTTGGCGGCTTCTCAATGCCGGCAGTATGCCGAGAGCCTCAATTGGATTTTGGTTGCATAGATTGAAACCGAAGAGGCGAGTGAAGAGCAGAAGTGGAGGCCGCTGGACTTCCAGTTGGATGTCCGGGATAGGTTGAGAAGATATTGTCGTGAAACAGAGATCGTGGATCTGACGTAAGACAGCTGGGGTTTGGAATCAAGCTAAATATGTGGAAAAGATGGGATTGCATCAGTCTAGTATACAGAATAGATGACAAAAGCGTAGAAAAAACGTATCCCCAATTGAGTTCGCAGGAGAAACAGGATGCAGAAGAGACGGCCACTAATAAAAAGGGGTCCATTCTCGGATCACCTGACTTGCTAGCGGCTTGGCTATGGGGATGGATGACTTCTGACAGAACTCAGGTCGCGTATCTTAATTATCGCTCAACGACCTCTTCCCATCGTTCCTATTCTCTTGTTCCCATTTCTACTAAGCTATAAATCAAAGCCTAGAAGCAGCTCGTCCTTGCAGTGGACACAAAACGTGAGACTAATTGAGCGACCCCAAGAGAAAGTCGCCCTCTTACACCTCGGTTTAGTGACTTATACGCTTTTAATAAATAATAAAAAGTTGATGCATGTGTACGCAAGAAGCTATTTTATCATACACAGAAATTTGATAGAATACTAAAAGGTTGTGCTTTTGCAAAAGCCGCAGGCGTAGAGATCAGGGCGTCGCTATTCAGTCTCACTTTTTGTGCCCACTGCGAGCTCGTCCCAATATCTATTTTCCTTTTCACCACTGTTTCAGGCTCGGGACCGGGTTCATTACAGTTTGGCAGCAGCATCCGGTCAGACAGAAGGGCTGTTCAAGAGCCTTGGTGGCGTCCTGGTTCTCCGACTTGTCTGCGCATCTTCCGAGGAGTATATATCCAGTTGATCAGGCCGTGGACTGGCCGAAGAATCGGTATATGGTGGGGTTATCGGGGCAGCTTCTCCTTCGAAGCCGCGAACAGGATTAACCTGGAGGGCTCGCTGCCTCTGTTCATTGTAGTATGCTGCAAATTCCAACATGGTGCCACACGGCTTCATCTCGACTTGGAAATCCAGACTTTTCCATATCACTAGATTTTAGCAGACGAGTAAGCTACAGATTCGATCAGCAAGTAAAGTTCTGCGGCATTGATTTTTCTCGTAGTGATTGGGGTGGGCTCGCCTAGTCCACGCAGTGGATGTCACGTAGACGCTACGATGGCTTAAAAAAACACCACGTACACAAAGGTCCAAGATACAATGAATTGTGGCATTATACTCAAGCTTTGTGGTTCCCGCTAAGCACAGGTAAACCTGCTTCCCTCTTTCTGCATTTGCACGCCCCCAAAATTTTACACAAACAAGTTTGCCCAATCTAAACAACATTCTTGCTCTTGTGCGAGCAGCTATGTGTGTCAGCAGCCTCTTGAGCGGCATGAGCCCACTTGGCAAACTCGGCACGAATCTGCATCTTGTTTCTGCGGTTGATAGTGGTTTTTGTGCGGGGAGGGACGCCTTCTAGAGAAAGTGCAAACTTCGCGGCGGCGAAACCAGCTGCCTTGGAGTTGATGACCAAGGCTTCGGAGTCGATGTTAGCGGTAGTGTCGCAAACAAGATGGTAACATGGATCATTGCCGGTTCCCGTGAACAGACCTGAAGATGGAATGCCCAACTGGAGGAATCCAACATAGTCTGAGCCTGTTCCAAAGCCTCCGTAGTAAGCTGGCTTGCCCTCCGCCACTAGGTAGTCGTAGAGGATCTGGGCTCCTGGAGCATCACCTGGGTTATCGCCTTTGTAGACTGCCCAGATTGGGTTTGGCGACCCTATCATGTCGTAGTTGAAGTAGAACTTGATCTTGTCTGCCTCTTCCTCGCTCAATTGAGAAGTGTAGTAGAGAGATCCAATGAGACCACTCTCTTCAGCACCCCACCAGGCAAAACGGACCTTATTCTTGTATCCCTTGTAGTGGCGGAAAGCAGTCAAGATTTCCAAGATACCAGAAGTCCCAGATCCGTCATCATTGATACCTGGGCCAGCTTGAACAGAGTCCAAATGAGCACCGAGCATGACCACGCTGTTTGCATCTCCCTCCTTGGTCTCGGAGATGATGTTCCAACTCTCACGCTCCTCGAATACAGAGTCAACGAGAAGGTTGACGATGAGTTCCTCACCACCCGCAAGGCGTGCTTTCCATGCCTCTCCAATGGGCTTGGCGACAACAGCCACAGGAGAGATGAGACCAATGTTCTCAGCAGAGAGAGTGGCGCTGTTAGGAACACCCTCAGCTTGATGCCAGAGGATGGCACCAAGAGCTCCTAGATCCTTTGCGAACTTCAACTTGATCGAGATGGCACACACTCCACGCTTGATGAGGACAATCTTGCCAGTAGGATCGATGCCCTCCCAATCTGCTGCTTCGCACATGGAACCTTGAAAATGATAAGCGATACAATCCACTAAACTGGATTTCCTTCGACATACCTGTTACATCGTTGACTGGTGTGTCGAGAAGGGGAGCAGTAACTCCGCCAGGTAGCGGTGTAGCATTGTTGTAAAGCAACGTGATCACAGGGACATCCTCACCATCCGGACCAGTGACTGAGATATCACGAGTCTGCTCGAAAGTGTGGTTGAAGTATTGCAGAGTCGTGTCGAACGTGTTGCCGAATCTGGTCTGAACTCTTTCGAGCACATAATCCGAAGAAGCCTTGTATCCAGGTAGACCAAACGCTCTGTTTCCGCCGTTCTTCTTGGCGATCTGGTTCAAGTTCCAGAGATTACGCTCCAGGCTATATCTGTGAGCGATATTTTCAGGCGATATCTAGAGCTCACTTACTCGACTTGCTTGACGCCAGCCTCGATTTTCTCCGGAGTCAAAAGCTCAGTGGCAAATGACTGCCAGGCGAAGAGCGCCACGGCAACTGATGGAACGGTCTTCATGATCGATACTGAGAAGTTGGATCAATCGCGAAAGAATTGCAGCCTTTCTCAGAGGTGGTTGAGGAAGCAATAGCGTGGTCGAAGCTCTCATCCGTACTCCGGAAGGAGCTTTCATTTAAGTCACTATCTCGCCATATCGTGACCAAGACGCCATTGCCCTTGTAATGCGGGCAAGCTACGATCATCACAATATCCGGATCGCAAAACCTCGCATTGGAAGGTGCCAAGAATGTATGATTGCAACTGTGCCTGAATGGGCAGGTACCAAGACTTTTGTATGAGGCGCGACCACGCTTGGAAGCTCGCACGTGATGAAGATACGATGCTTCCCAGCATACAGGCTTAATTAATGCATAACTGCGGATCGCCGTGCTTCAAGCTTCCTTTTAAAGATTTATGGCAGGTCTTGGCTTGGTTCTGGAAGATAGCGAATGTTCAAAGGCCATGCCTGTCAGGTCCAAGGTGGGGAACAGGATATTGTTCTCCGCGTGGTGCTTGGCCGATTCAATGAGCCCATCAGGCGAGGCAAAACATGAAATGTGCCATACCGAAAACCTCACCTTGACTTAACGAGGTTTTCGCCTCGTTGAACGTTGTGCAGGTGAAAGGTCGCCACTGAGGATGGCATGGGAACTGTGCTGGTGGGGCTCGCTTACTGAATAGGGGTACAAGCGAATGTTTATGTCCGTTTAAGATATCAGGCACGCTCAGCGGAGCTCAAAAGGCTGCAGCTGAGCCTCGCCCTCTCTGAAAGACTCCACTGCTTCGCCGCACATGATCCCGTCAAGATAGCAGTCCCCAATAAACTCGTAGTGGTTTCCCACAGGTCGTAGAATAACTGGAGTTGAGCAGCCAAATAGCACACTTACCACATCACTACATTGCACCCTTCCTGAGTATGGAGCTTGTCCGATGTATCCCTTCTTGGTGACAATGAAGTCTCTGGGGTAATAAAGAGAGGTTCATTCCTTGATTCCACGCAAGTCTTGCTCAAACGACTTCGTCGCTTCTGGTGTCTAGTTTGCGAATTGTTGAAAAGCGTTCTTCTGTTTCATTACTGTCGTCATGCGTTCCAGAATAACTCAATATCTCTACCGGTGTTAACTTGAGAGTCAAAGAGGCCGCGAGTATTTTCCTCTCTCCAGGTATCCCCTGGTACTGCGAATATTGTCCGCCAAATAGCACTTTTGCAGTCTCTCCCCGACCCGTAGTGCATTGTGCGTTGGGCTCGAGCCCAAAGCCTCCCCGAGTCGTAATTCAGACTCGGTACGTCTTCATCAGCATTTTGAGACACAGCATCGCAGATGATGATCTGATCAACGTAGTCCCACAACACCCCACTCGCTGCCGCAGTAGAGCCAATAAAGGTTGTTTACAGAAAATCTTGACAGTGTATCTTTCCATTGTCCAGGCATCCCGATGGCAAAGCTTGGCTGTCCAAGCGATGTTCAATCAGGTACCCAACTTCTAGTGGACAGAGAGCCTGGTCAAACAAATCCGAGAATGTCTAGATGAGCGCTGCCATCAACTATGGCTTTAACAACACTTGCGTAGACATCATCGACTGTAGCACTGTAGTCAAGATCAACGCTTCGATATCACACTTAAAGTCCCATCGAGTTCTATCCTCCCC